>CAHIKZ030001404.1:617500-643952 GCA_903632075.3 Acanthosepion pharaonis
CAAATTTTTAGGAATTATTCGGAAATGAATGAAATTGTTTTTGATTTTATTTTTTAGGAAATCTTGGAAAAAAGTAAACTTTTTTGTTTACATTTAATTTTATGAAATTTCGAGAAATTAAAATTCTACCCTCTTCATATTTATATTAATTAAAAGCATGACTCCTTGGAGAATTTAAATCATGAATTTGTTTTTACCAAACAGAAACAATATTTACCGAAAATCTGCTCTGAATCGTAAAGTAAAAATTCAATAAACTATGACATTATTTAATTAGAAAAATCCCTTAAGTGCTTTTATAAATAAAATTTATTAAGGATACTATTGTCTTAAGAAAAAAATCTTTTTCGATAAATAATGAATTTTTGCAAGAATTGTTTTCATTTTTAAAAAAAATTAATTAGAATAATTCATAATGTTTTAAATCTTTAAAAATTCTGTATTAATTTCAGCCTGTTAGATTATATTATTGTTAAGTGAAACTATATTTACTAATCATAAATGGAAATTTTTAGTACAAATCATTAAATACTAATACAGTGTTTTTTTTATAAGAACCCGGATATTAGAAAACCCGGATATAATTTTTTTTTTCTCTGGTCCCAAATTAGAGCCTGTGTTAATGTATATAGAATAGACCAAACCCGGAAATAAAAGAAATACCGGATATAAGAGACTTCTTCTCCGGTACCGACAAAAATCTTATATCCGGGTAATATTATAGTTTAAAATAATTTTTGAATTTATTTTATGTGTATAAATATGCCGATTTTTATATAATTTCACAACAATACATACCGACATTTATCAGAAAATAAGTGCAATAATTATAGTAAATGGAAAAAGCAGGAAGTATCTAAAATTCAAGAAAACATTAGATTACGGAGAATTTTATTTAAAAAAAATATTTTTTTTTGGTACTTAGAAATTTTCAAAAATGTTAATTCAATTATTTTTTTTCAACTAAACCCCCGTCGAATAATACTAAATACCAATCTGCCATCAAGCTGTCAAACACTTCAACGGCTTAAAAACAGCTACCACTGTGTTATAAAAATGCATTTCTGCGATATTTTAAACTTAAAGTAAATATTTGTTTTAAATCAGATTAATTATACTTTAAATCAGCTAATATTCCTTAAATAAAGTTTCAGAAAAGCATATTTTTGCAAGATATTTAAAACCGTGGTTTACTTGTGTTTACAAATATCTCAAAAATGGGCAGCTTGACAATGTTACTGTAAAAAAAAATGATTTTAATCAATATAATTGATTTGAAATACACTAGAATATTTTGCTTGATGGAAATAGTAAAGTTAATATTATAGCTTTTAATTAAAGCTAAAGGGAAACATTATATCTGTGTCTAATATTTTTAATCCTTTTTTTATATCATTGCAATAAAATAAGTTAATTGTAATTTTTAGCGAATATTGTTCAAATAAAACGTATACTTTATTTTTGAAGAGTTTTTAATAAAGATAATTACATTGCCATTGCAATTACGGAGGCCCGAATTGAAGAATCAGAAAGCCGAGTTCGAATTCCAATCGAATCCATTACATTCACTTATGTGCTAATACCCTTGGGAAATGTATGAATCCTTTTCTTCTACCTCCCAGCTATGGGTAAATAACAGGACAGATTGGGTTCTAAGCCTTGATTTCAACTGGTTTTGCAAAAAGAAATGTATTTTACTGAAGGAAAAATCTGCCTCGTCAGTCATGTATCGAAAGATACATGAAAAATGAAGCATGTATCAAGAATGGCAAATAAAATATTTATTTGACATTACGATGAAAGACATTTCTAAAAATATTTATATTTTGAATAAATGCTATTTTAGAAAGGTATGAAAAAAAATAAACAAACAAAATTTATAAAAAACTATTTGCAGTCAATTTCAATTAGTTTTGAAATGCATAAAAGTATTACATTTTATTTGAAATATTAAATTTAATATATTCATAGCTTGAAATTAAAACTAAAACAAAAGTTTCTTGAAAGATTTTGTATATTTTTAAAATCCATTTTAAATCAAAGGCCTTATATTTTAATGTACACACACAAACACATACATACATACATACATACATATATATATATATATATATATATATATATATATATATATATATATAAATATATATAGAAAAAATATATATTTTTATATTTTTAAGATTACAGTCTGTTTCATGCATTGATATTTTAGAATATATGCGGTTGTCCAAACGAAATAAAAATTTTTTTTTTAAAAGGAATGCGTAATCGTGTCGACAGTTTTAAGTTCCGTCTATTTTAAATGCAATATATATATTTTAGGTAGAAAACGGTAAATAATATAATATATGAAAATGAATTTTTTACGTTAATTAGATATTATTATTAAAATTTAGATTATATTAACGATATTTATTAAAAATATATTGAAGATGCGTCATGCATGAAACTTGAAATTAATAAGGTGAGTTATAATATATATATTTATATATATATATATATATATATATATATATATATATATATATATAAAATATTTATAAAAAAAATATGATTCCAATACGCGACAATAAGATTGAAAATGATAGGGCGAATTGTTTAAATTGGGTAATTAAAAAATAATAATATCTATTAAAACAATAGACATGAGTTAACGAATTTTTTTGTCGTCATCATCAGATTCATGGTTTGAATAATTATATAAAAATAAAAAAACAATAGATATAATTTGATATAATCCATAGCCCAATCATCAGATTCATATATTTGAATAATTAATAAAAACAACAATATATATAATAACTTTTATAATCCATAGCCCAAATAAATAGTTTAAATACCCTATAAAAAAAAAGATAACCCTTTATGAAGTCGTCAAAAAACAAACGTTACGGCAGTTTTTTTTATATGCACAAATCCTTTTCATAAAAAAAAAATAAAAAAAAATAAAAATTCCTCCATAAGACAAAGTATACCAGACCAGACGATTAATACATCTTCCGTTTCAAATTTAGACACCCCACATTTTTCCCTGACTTGACATCTATGAAAGTAACTCTATATTGATACTTATTATTAACACCCAACACACGCCTACCCAATAATTTAAACAATTCGCCCCCTAGCTGTTACCATGGAAATTTTGATTTGAAATTATTAAAACACGTAAATTTCAGAAATACGTTATTTCAAAAAAAAAATTTCGCTTGAAGATGGAACAGAGCATTTACTTTAACTCAATTTAATTCAAATAATTATATTGAAGTTTTCGGCTCTTGTTTTGAAACATGAGACCTCTTATGTCGCGATTTGGAATCATATTTTTAAATAAATAATTATATTTATGCTCTACTTTTGTATCGAGCATATTTTTTTAAAAATAATAACTAAAATACTAAGGGACTTTGGATTATTTACCTAACCAGTTTCACTTCCTATTTATATATATATATATATATATATATATATTTATATTGTGTTTGTTGTGTCAATATGTGTGTGTTTATTGACCTTATATATATCTGCATACAAATTATAACATTCTTAATATCTATATATATATATATATATATATATATATATATATATATATATATATATATATATATATATATATAGATGAGAGAAGAGAGAAGATCAGTTTATTTTGTCTGCACCTAATAATAAAAATGGAAAATTTAAAAATTATGTGGTATAGAATTTGAATAGGATGCTAATCATTTCTCTCTGATGTAAATAAAGAGGAATTTTTGCATGACAGAAGGCTATAAGTTTGGGCTGACAATTGAGAATAAAATTATTGCTGTATCAATAATTTCTGTGCTCTCAACAACCCAACGCCAAGACACAATCAATCATCTATCTACCCATTTATTTGTAGATATATACACACACACACACACACACACACATATATATATATATATATATATATATATATATATATATATATATATATAGTTGTATATTTAGGCAGCAAATCTTTCCTTCATGCATGCTTCATTAAAAAACGACAGACAAGGTACTATGGTTAAATGATTTTTTCAGTTGAATTTTTGAAGTTCTTTGTATTTCTCTTAGTTAATGTTAGGGATGTTTTAATTTTGAATACAAAGACAATTTGGCCTTAAAAAAATCAAACATTGTTAAGAGTTGGCTTTTTTTTCTTATTATTAAAGCTTCCATTAGAACCCATTTAAAACACACACACAAATTTAAGATATGACTCCATTAAAAACATACTAGTAGAAAACACAAAATATATTAACTGCATCCACCTGCAAAAAAAAGACTAAAAAATAATGGAAGCTTTAATAATAAAAAAGAAAAGCCAACTCTTAACAATATTAACTACGAACAAGGCCACAATGTGCTAACTGTATTCGGAAATTAAAAAACATCCCTACCACACACTAAGACATACACAGAACGCACACACTCAATTAAGCTGAAAAATCGAATCATCCTTGATAATGGCTAAAGGTATAGCCGAAAGTGCTCGGAAATATAAAACATTTGGACAGTTTTACACACCCTTTGTCCAGAAAAAGAAAGCTCTTGTTCGAACACAAAAAAAAATTAAAATTTGTCGTTTTTAATGAAACATTTTTATGAAATATATATATATATATATATATATATATATATATATATATATATATATATATAATATCAGATGTTCGGATGTTAATATGCAAGTCAGTGGTATACTTATCTTATGAATAGTGTGTGCATAGTGTGACGGTCATCAGCGCAGAAAGTGGACTCGCTGAGTCCAGTTCAAACTATTCAACTCCGATTCGCACGATTTCCACTGGAAATAGGATGAAATCAGACTCCCTGCAGCTATGGCCTAAACATCTGGTCATGTTTGCCTGTGGTTTCTTGTAAGAAATAGGAGAAGGACATCTTCTGAATTCAAACATGAAGAAGGCTTTTTGAAGACTTTGAATCACTCTGTTATCAGTTCCTGAAAAAAAATCATCAAAGACAACAACAATTTCCTTGTCGCTGCACACTTCAACCAACCGGGCCATAGCATTGATAACATCGGATGCGTGCTTTTATCGTCTTTATTTAAGAGCCAAGTAGAAAGACGTAAATCGGAATTAAAACACATTTTCAAAAGAGAATCACATACTAAAAGGATTAAACAAGGATTTATGTTTACTCAGAGAATACAGTTTCCAGAGAGAGCTGTCTACAAATCATCCACAACCCTAATCGTGGTAAACTACAGTAATGCAACACATTAAAAAATACCAACAAAAAAATTCACCGGAAGAGTGACTTCAACTTTTGAGTTTGTATCTCGTCTCCTTGAAAAAGGACACAAGCGTATCCGAAAATTCCAACTTTAAAATCTTTTTCTTTGTGTTTCGGATTAGACAAAAGACTAAATAATAAATATCATTAGTCTTATTGAGAATAATGTTATGATTTTGATGTCTTTTTATTTTTCGAATTTCATTAACCGTCTTATTACATCTACATACATATATGATGGGCCTTCCCGTCGTATTTATATGAGGGTCAAGCAGCTCAGTTCCTAGGAACCAACAGTCAAACCCCAGGACATATATTTTGATTATAGTGGTGAAGGCTTTGCGCAGACCGACCCACACTTTTTGAAGAGCTGAATACAGAGTCCTTGTATAATACATGCCACAAAGCCCTCAATCAAACCTACGCAGGTTTTGAATTCCTAGTTGTCTAGACCAGTTGCCATCCAAGGTTACAGAACCTAGTCTGTCCTGTTATTTACCCATAGCTGACAGGGAGAAGAAGAGGATTAATACCTCCCAGAAAAGGCTATTAGCAGGTCAAGTGAATGTAATAAATTCGAGGGAATTCGAACTCGGCTACTCTGATTCCTCAGTCCGTGTTGTAATCTATCCACCGTGCCTCTGTATATATATATATGGTTACAGAGAACTCGGTATGAGTTCCGCCATGGTCCCAAATATGTGATGCCCAGTTTCCTGCATTTTAAGTTGAGTCTGAAAAATCTAAAACCGAGGCCTATTTGGAACAAGTTGGAATGATGTTCGGCTTTGACAACCTTACCAAATAATCTAAATTAAATATCCCAGTTTTCAAAAAACCTCGATGAGTGGATTCGCACTTCTGCTGAGTGGAAAAATATAGGACGAAACGGCTGTCCAGTGCTTCCTGCATTCTTGGATTCTTTGGAGTTTCTAGCAATAAAGACATTTTGAAAACGATGAATTAATTAAAATATATATATATATATATATATCAATTATTCATGAATTTTATTTATATTCCGACTTTATTTCTTATTACTTTAAACGTTGTATTTTTGTGGACATTACATTTAGTGGTTTTCGTAGACCTCTCATTTTTTTAAAAAGTGACGACCAGCTGAGAGATCGGAAGTCTTAGATAAGGAAAAGTACCTTCCGATTCGAATGGAAACTTCATTTCTCTTTCAAGCTGGAAATCTCTTTCAAGTAAAGTGCGCTTTACCATTTGAACACATGAAGGGATCACAGCATAGCAAGGCTCAAGGCACACTTACTCTACTGAAAAGAAATGGACATCTCCCGTTGGGACCGTCTGAAGTATCTATTTTCAAGTCCACTTGAGCAGCTTCTTCCCCTGAACAGCTGCTCCATGGAACCGTCTCCGAAGAGCTGGCTTCCCCGATCACTATAATCTTAACCCGTCGAAGTCTATGATTAACCGGTTTCTTCTTCGCATATCCGCATAATCTGTGCCTTCTTTTCTGTAACCCTATACCTCGATTGTCTCTCGGGTCTTGTAAAGCGTGGACATCATTGTAAAACATATATGCTAACTTTATTTACACACCCATTTATGTAAATTTCCTTTAAGAAGACTCTCGAATGGGCAGGCTGGCAAGCGTAAAATTTGAAGAATGGATGTTTGCATGAATACGTGTATAAACCAAATACAACGTATAATGATACAAAAAGAAATAATGCCGGATTATAAATAAAATTGATTCATTACAAATTGTTTTCTTTACGTTTCGGATAAGAAAGAAAATTTAAATATGGCCGCCAAAACACTTGATGACAAATTTGCATTTATCAAACTGGTAATTGAATCTTGCTGTGAAAGCTTTCCGTGACGTAACAGTGTAAAGCATCTCAAGCCAGGCGATGGTTTTTCTTATCAGGGAACGTAGACAAGAACCCTGCTAGAAGGTATATCTTTCTTTATTAAGACTTGTAGCAATATCAGCTGTCAGCAGATGTCTTGCTAAGGACCAATCTGCAACGCGTCACAGAAATTGCTTTGACAATTATCTCCCTTGGCAAAGAAGGTCAGCTTAATGGAGTGGACCTCCCAAGAACCAGGTCAAACGACATCCTAGGTAAAAAGGTCACTAAATAAAGCCTGAGTTCTTGATTATTTTTTTTTTTTTTTTTTTTAGATAAAGCTGACAAGACAAACGATAATGTCTCTATAAGACAGTGGTCACTAGCAGCCGAAAACAGAAAGACACAGAGAGGAGCAGAAGACCGCTCATTGCCACGTGAAAGGAAGATACCCGTGAGATGAGTTGCCCCCACCTTAGCTATTCCCAACTGCCCTCACCTCTGCCGTGATCGTCTACAGCTGAATAAAATTTGCCTTCTGCTATAATCGTCTCATGGTTTTGTGTGTGACGATCTGGGCGAAGAGTTATTTGTTTAAGTCACAAGCATTTGACTGGAAGAAACTGAAAACAAACTTGATGTCTGCTCTAAACTGCAGCGCAACAGACTTTCAAATACACGGACCGCTAAATATAAATTTATTCTGTTTTTTAAAAAATGCATACCTTCTCAAATACGTGTATCCACTAAATGTATAAAGTACTTGGTTTGGAATCTGCTGGGAGGCATATATTTATTTATTCAGACTTTCGAATGCACAGACCAGTGCACGTTAATTTACATTGTTTTTTAAAAAAAAACCGAATGCCTGCTGCAAAACGTGTATCCACCACATACTACGTTTAATGTATTGGGTTTGAAACAAAGATCCCGCACATCTTTTACTGACATTGATATACAAAGTTGTGCGGGAACTTTGTTTCCAATCCAATGATATAAAATAATGTCGGGTGATAAAATAAACGACATTCAATAATTCCTTAGAAATGACATTAAACTTTTTTACCTGTTGCTGGAATCATGTATGATGATAATATTAACCGTTTCCCTATAAGGAAACATTAAGCATTCACTGACATTCCAAATAGTGCTACTTTCGGTTGAAATTTATAACATCTTTTTATTAAAACATTTCCCAGGAAAATAGATTTTTAAGACCAACGACTGATAAGTCTTTCCTTTCTAGCCTTTTGTTTGAAGTCGTGTGAAACGTCAGCATCATTTATCATTATTTTCTATTTGAGTTCTATGTGCTATCCATTTTAGTTGTTGCTGCTGTTGAAAGTCTTTCTGATATTTGGCACAATAATTTGCTTTTGATTCTGTAGCACCTGTCCACGAAGTTTTAAAAAGGGTGGCCCTCGGGAAGACCCACAGGTTTCATTCGTTCAAATCCATATTTAACCGATGGTCCTAGAAAGCGGTCGTTGACAGCTTTTAGATATTTCTGAACAGGTTTGGAGCCATGCATGACATTCTCGATCTAAGAAGGTTATTTACGAACATGACTCGGTTAATGCTTTGGTTACCTAGGAATTTGCTGTGTTGGTCAAAACTACCTTTAGCACAGCCTATTCTAAGTTCAATTGCCCTCATAAACTAAATTAGTGATAACTGATTCATCCAGCGAGGTATTTGAAGTATTTAATATTTACTAATTAACCTTGTAGAATTTTTATGATGGAAGTAGGGTAGGTTCAATGACTGTTTTCATTCCAATTCCATATTAAAGTTTCTGTTTTGGAAAGTGTTATGGTAATTTACCCGCGCACGCATGGACTCTCCCAGATATAAATAGGAGCAGGTACTGCCTTTTGGCGAGGGAGGTTTCCAGCAGTTAGCTCTGACAGTCAGACCGAACATTTCTTGCTGTAACACTCTCGTTTGTATATGTTTGTATTACTGTTTCTGTTAATATATTTGTTTAGCTCAGTTCCTCTCTTGTGTCTTTATTTCTGGCCCTAACAAGGCTACAACACTCTCTATCTACTTACCTACCTACATATATTCCTATCTATCTATCTATCTATTATGGTAATTTATCCACGAACGCATGGACTCTCCCAGCTAAAAACAGGTGCAGGTACTGCCTTTTGGAGAGTGAAGTTTTCAGCAGTCAGCTCTGACAGTCAGACCGAACATTTCTTGCTGTAACACTCTCGTTTGTATAACTCTTTTTGTAAATATGTTTGTTAAAATCAATTCCTCTCTCTGTATCTTTATTTATGACCCTAACAAGGCTACAACACTCTCTATCTACTTACCTACCTACCTACATATATTCCAATCTATCTATCTATCTATCTATCTATCTATCTATCTATTATGGTAATTTACCCGTGCACGCATGGATTCTCCCAGCTATAAATAGGAGCAGGTACTGCCTTTTTTGGAGAGGGAAGTTTCCAGCAGTCAGCTCTGACAGTCAGACCGAACATTCTTGATGTAACACTCTCGTTTGTAGATGTTCGTATTACTGTTTCTGTTAATATATTTAATTCCTCTCTTTGTATCTTTATTTCTGACGCCTAACAAGGCCACAACCGAAAGGCATATCTCGAGCCCTATTTCTTTGAACATTTTGTAGACGATGCTGATTTTCTGTACCCAGTCATTGTTATCCCAACTATGAACACCTACGTCATCAGCATAGCCTCACCTATCATTATCGGTACATTGACCTCAGTAAGGAAATCATGATCGTTGTTTTCTATTGGCAGGCTCGTTTGGGATGTGTTATGGAATGCTTAAATGCTCAGTGCCCGTCTCGTAGTGTGTAGCTAATAAACTCTATTTTGATTCTCCAAGTTATTTGAAGTATTTACTTATTCCACATCCTGAATTTTTATGATGGATTCGGGGTAGTTGCTATCTTTGCTTTTACGCCAGTTCCGGATCATAGTTTCTGTTTTGGAAAGGTTTATTTCTTGTTGGAACACTTGGGAAATGGATACGTGGATCAATCGGCCGTACGTTTACTGGTAGTCTTCGACTATTTCTCTCCAGAATGTCCCTGGAGATATTAGCATTGTTGGAACTGGTCAACGGTCTGACATTTTTTTTTTTTTTTTTTAGTATCCAGCAGAACATTAGCGTCAGTGTTTCTGTTTTATTTTTCTAAGTACATCTGACCTTTCCGGTTCATATCACCGACCTACGCTTAATAGAACAAAGTTATTTGCGGTTAGAGAAGAGTCGCTTGAGTTCATTTTTTTTTTTTTTTTTTCTATATCTTGGAAATCTGTTGTAAAGCGGAAGTTTGCTACGTTATCAACTGGATCTATTTTTTTTTTCTTCCCTTGTGATGATTTCACATTGATTAATTCGAACTGCAGCCTGGCTTGTTATGTTTCTACAAGGTGCGTCAGATAATTGAGAACAAACTATTACATAGAGAAAAACGAACATGGTCAATACAAAATACTTGAAATCTACTTCAGAAAAAGTTTAGGGGAATATAAAAAACAGATTTCGACGAAGCAAGAAAAATTGAAAAGAAAAGAATAATTTAAAATGACGGCTTTTAAATAAAAGTGACACAATTTTGTTTCATATATATATATTTGCTTTTTTTATATATATATAAGAATATATATATATATTTGCTTTATATATATATATATATATATATATATATATATATATATATATATATATATATATATAAATTTATATATATGTATATATATATATATATATATATAGGGCAAAAATAAGGATAAAAGTGCATACCATGATGAAAAATGTCTTTTAATTTGATAAAAACAAGATTTTATCGTCAAAATGTTTATGCTATAATTAAGAGGAAAGACCAAAAGCATTTTATTAAATTTTTAATCCTTTCTTGTACGTTCGAGATTTTGATTAAAAATCTTGTATTTTTTTTTTTCGTCAGTGGTTGGGTTAGTATAGGGATT
This sequence comes from Acanthosepion pharaonis, assembly GCA_903632075.3. Classification (NCBI taxonomy): domain Eukaryota; kingdom Metazoa; phylum Mollusca; class Cephalopoda; order Sepiida; family Sepiidae; genus Acanthosepion; species Acanthosepion pharaonis. The sequence continues at coordinate 628,566 of CAHIKZ030001404.1, forward strand.
TTTAGCGTTTTTTTGGGGGGAGTTAAAAAACCATTGTTTTGGAACTTATTTCAAAAAATCAAATAATTGTTGGATGTTAGTGAAATTTTTAAGACTTACTCACAAATGAATGAAATTACATACAGGGCATATTTTTGGCCGAGCCCACGGGCTCGGAGATCCCACGTAAAAAAGGCCTTGTGCCACATGATGCCCTCATTGGGGCGGGGTGACTAAATACGACCGGTTGAACTCTCTGTCTTCGGGCGGGGAGGAACCCGAACAAGGCTACGCCGAAGGGCGCAGTCTCTTTCGGGGAGGTAAACCGACCCTGAACCCGTTTATATGGGTTCAAAGGGCATATTTTTGGCCGAGCCCACGGACTTGGAGATCCCATGTTAAACCGGCCTTGTGCCACATGATGCCTTCGTGGGGAGTGGTGACTACATACTGTTCAGTCTGAAGTCTGGTATGAAGTCCGTCAGGAGTCTGTCAGTCAGTCAGAGCGAGCGAGTCAGTCAGTCGAGTCAGAGGCAGTCCAGAACAGAGTCGCGTTCAGACAATTACTACTAAACCTGATTGTTCGTACTAACACTTTTCTACCTCTCTGTATATATTCCTGTTTGTAATATATCTGTGTTATACCATATACGTGTTCGAGTTCTTCTTTATTGGTTATACCTTGGACTATCACCGTGGTACAAGGAACCGGACCATAACAGGAAGATATATTTAAAAGAATTAAATTACGATGAAAGACGATCAAAAAAAAAAAAAAGGGGCGCTAAACAGCAAATTGAGAAAAAAAGAAAACTCCTTCCAGTCAATTAAAATTAGTTCATGAAATATCGCAAAGTATTTTGTTTATTGGAAATATTAAATTCATAGCTTGAAATTAAAACTAAAATGAATACTTCAAGAAAGATTTTTTTATTTTTAAAACTTCATTTTAAACGTTATGTATCCATTTTTTTTGAGGTTTTATATATATATATATATTATATATATATATATATATATATATATATATATATATATATATATATATATATATATATATATATATATATATATATATATATATATATATATATATATATATATATATATATATATATATATATATATATATATATATATATATATATATATATATATATATATATCAAATATTATATTATGATTTTAATTACATTGAATAATTTCAATATTCAGAGGTGACAGCTGTGAGAAATATTATGTGCAATCGTCAGGCCTCCTGACGATTGCGTCCTGATTGCTGTCCCCTCTGAGTATTAACTTCAATGTTCACTTTTATATTTGTATTTACATATGCTCTGTCTCTGATATTGAGTACTTTATTCCATAAATATAGCACACATTAAAACTATATTTCTTCATATATATATATATATATATATATATATATATATATAGTTAAAAGTTTAAAGGAAAATAAAGAGGGGAATTGATGTCATAGAAATTTAGTTTGCAGAAGAATGTTGAGAATACCATGGACGGATTTTGTGAGCCCTGATGAGGCTTTATGGAAACAGAAACAAGCAAACAAACAAACAAACAAAAAGGCCACTTACTTAGGCAGAGCAAAAGAGAGTTAAAAATTCTAGGACAAATAATGTTAACAGGCGGTTTGGATAATTTAACACTTACATGACATAGTGAAGGCAAGAAGAACAGAGTGAAACAGACTAACCTAAATATGAGCTTGTGTAAATGGACGAAGGAGCAGAGAAAGGACGAAGATTACTAAGAGCTATGGAGGATAGGAAGTTGCAGAGAGCCATGATCTTGCACGTGATAAAGCGACACCGCACAGAGAAGAAGAAGAAGAAGAAGAAGCGTCAAACTGATAACTGACTTTACTTCGAGATAGAAATTATTGCGCGGTTACCGTAGTGAAGTATTTTGGAAGTCGAGGTTTGTTTGCAATCGGGAATTGACAGCTGGCCTTAACCGGAGAAATTGATGTCAAACCATAGGTCAACAAAAGAGTCAGCTGATAGAGGTCGGATTGACCTTAAATCATTTACAAGGTTTTGTTGTTTGAGGGTGTAATTCAGAAAGACGTCAGCTGCAAAGAAAGAGAGAGAGAGAGAGAGAGAGAGAGAGAAAGAAAAAAATCGCATGTGATGTATCTGCAAGCTCAGCAAATTATTTTTATTTTTTTTTTACAGTGATTTTCACCTTGTACAATACCCGAGAGTTACAGATCATTTAGGCGGATATGTGGAGAAGATAGCGAATAAACTTTAGACTTGAAGATTTTATATATTTAGAGATTCTTGATAAAATGCAAAGAATTTGCAATGGTATTGATCCTGTCTTCGTACCTCGACTTCAATCACTCTCCCACTGCCATAATGTAGCGTCCCTTTGCATTTTCTATAGATATTTTCATGGCAATTTTTCTGGTTAATTTCCTCTTTGGTACCTAGATTTAATGAATTTAAGCGGAGTATTAGAGTGGTGTCAAGTTCTCATCATTTTACGCTTGAAATGTATAGATGAAACCATAAGTTAAAAGTTCTAACTACATGAAAATTGGCGAACTTAATTTGTCCAACCGAAGATGAAAGAAGACAAATAAAACATATATATATATATATATATATATATATATATATATATATATATATATATAAATTCATGAATCATTCATACAAAAAAAATATAAAGGTTAATGATTTAAATGGCGAGAATACATCGTCGCAAACAATATAAATAAGATACATCAACCCCGAACCTGTATATGAATGATATGATCCCGTTTATAAATTCCAGTTGCATAAGCTTTTTTTAATTTTTACGAGCTTTCGTCTGTTCCTACAGACATCATCAGGTATGGAAGTAGATTTTGTTCTTGTTTTCACTTCTCAGTAATAAGAGGACAACGAAAACAGAGGTGTAATCCGAAAAAATGCTATATATATATATATATATATATATATATATATATATATATATCAACAAATATGTATTAAACAAATTACAGGGTACATAGACATAACCTTTGTGTGTGTGTGTGTGTGTGTGTGTGTGTGTGTAAACATTTGTGTCTGTTCTTTGGTGACTGTTCGTATTTTGGTGAATGTTCGTATTTTGGTGAATGTAATGTTCATAGCGTTTTCCTAGAAATGGGAAACGCTGATCTTCTCAGAGCTTAAATCTTGTCGCTGAAATGAAGAAGAAAGAGAGATTTACCTCACCTCCACGCGAGGTGGGATTCGGCACGAGGCCTGAAGGAAAGAAGAGGAAGAGGCAAGAAGTTTCCTAATATTTATAGTATGGGGAGAGAGAGCCCTGGTGAAGAATTAGGGAACTAAGGAGGAGGTAACTCAGACAATACCCCCCCCCACCTCATATTGAAAGTTGTATGAACGAAAACTTTTAATATGTAAAAAGTTCATGGACGTCTTGAATATTGTCCTTGTGAACTGAAAAGAAAATGTGTCGGAATTGTGGTTGAGATGCGTGATTCGACGAAATGAACTTGTCAGGGTGCTGTATATTTTTCTCTAGCGGGACAGAGTCGCGGCACGTCCTGGAAGAAACGTCGGTAGTGATAGGGAAAACATTGTCTTGGGAGTCGGTCCTACAGAGCAGCGGTTCCCGGGAAGAAGCCGCTCGTTTAGAACTTACACCTCACCAATAGGACACGAAAATAATGACGGTGATTCGCTATAATGCGTGTAGCATGACGGATCTTAGCTGTGAAGGTTAGAATTGTGGAACTAAGGAATGTGCTCCGTCTGAGCACTTTACGTCGAAATATCGACAGAGCAGTGAGAGACTGGCGATGTTTTTTTCGTCTGTGAGGAAAAGGGGTTTTGAGGTGGAAAATATTTCGTCACCGACAAGGACGCGGAGATGCTTTTGGACACTTGAGAGTGAAGACTGGACAGCTCCTGCTCAATACTCCATTTTAGGTCACATCTTGCTCTTGAAAATGTAGAGGATAGCGCTCCTTACTGGAGTAAGTAGAGCAGTAAGTAGTAGCAGTACAGGAAAGTCTTCCCGTGCAGCCTTTTTAACGATGGATACTAGCTGCATTTGAGGTCTAGGTTGAGTTTGAGGCACAATACGTGCTCAAGGCACCGGAGACTCTCCGAGGGAGCCATCCATTCATCGGGATTGGAGGCCGGGTAGGCGAATGGGAACACCTAGAAAATTATTTAAAGTCAGTATTTCTAAACATCCAATAGAACATTGGATTACAGAGAATATTTTCCTAATTGTTTAAGATTACTGAGTACTTAAAAATTATATAAAAAGGTGCTACCGACATTTCTTAAATTATGTTTTACATATAAAATCTTAGAACATTAGACATGTCTTCACGTCAATACAACAGCTCTCGGGCTTGAAACACAGATATTGTCGAGTTAAAAATGAATTTTTGCGATATTTTGTACATAAAATAAATAATATTTGTTTCAAATCAAATTAATTATACTTTAAATAAGCTGATATTCCTCAAATAATGTTTCACAAAAGTATATTATATTTTTGGAAGATTTTTTTTTTTATTAAAAAGAATTATATTGCAATGAAAGACGATCAAAGTAGGGCGTTAATCAGCAATTTTAGGCAGGCGAATAGAAGCTCCAAGAAAATTATTGCTATTCACCAGGTATGAGAATTTCGCTTTCAACGTGATAGCTGATTAGCGCAACGTTGGCGTAGCGGATATGGGAAGAAGGGAATTAGCTAACCGAATTCAATTTCCAGCTGATGCTCTTGTTTTTACTTCGTACTAATGCCCTTGGAAAAGGTATGAATCTATCTTTTCTCCATCTTCAGCTATGAGTAAAAGAGCAGGGGTAGTGGTTTCTTTAGACAGTCTAGGAGAATAGCACTGAATTCAAAACCGTGTGAAAGTCCACGGAAAATTGCTTTCTTTATCAAGAACGCTCGATATTAAAAGAAAAGTAAAGAAAAAAAAAACACCACCGAGAACCGTGCCTACCTGTGTCCTGAAATGGTGTATCAATTTGAAAAAAAAAAAAATAAATAAAATAAAATGTCTCCTTCTTTCTCTCTCCTTCCTCTTTCTATATCTCTGGGACAATTTGAACAAAAAACAGAATAATCGCCATTAAAAAATATTTCACTGTTGTTTAAACAACGGATTACAGTTTTTAACGTTTGATTCTAAAAATGACATCCTTCAAGTTGTGGCTAACCTCTATTCCCCTATACACTGTTGTAGATGATGAGTTTGAGTGCTTCAAGGTGGTTTTCTTTAAAACGTTGAACGGGCAGCCCTAAAATGTTCAACCCATAGAAGTATCGATTTTCTATCCAGAATGGCATCCTTCGACGTAATATGAAATGAGCACGAACAGCTCTCTGTATTTCAATGACAAATTCATCAGTCTTTAAAAATTTAGCAAACTTACAGTGTGCATCGGTCCAAGTCCTGATGATACATGCGGCTGGGGACAATTTGTGAATCCAAACTTACACTGAAAGTCCTACTATGAATTGGCACGTCCAAATGAATACGACCATTGCTATAGCTTTCGATCGGGATGCGGCAAATTCGCTTAATCGATCTTTGGTGAATGCTGCAACAAGTACAATTGAATAAGTAAATAAGCCATGATGGTAACTAATGGCATCTGTGGGTTCAATATATGGTAGTAACATTGGAAAAGTTGAAAGCATGCACGAATAAAGAATATGCAGGGTGCGGCAAAAATATCTCCCATGTTTTAAAGGGTGACAAAAGAAAACAAGTTAAGTGCTGTTAAAAAATGACTTCACTTTTGTTTAAACAAAGGGCTATAGTTCTTATTCATTTAGTATTTTGAAATGGCATCCTCCAATTGGTAGCCTCTATTCGCTACACACTGATGAAAACACACACACACACACACACACACACACACACACACACACACACACACACAAAAAAAAAACTGCTATGAAAAATATTTCACCGCTGTTAAAACAACTAATTACAGTTTTTATTCATTTGGTACTAAAAATAACATTCTCCGAGTGGTGACATCCTCTATTCCCCTATACACTATTGTGGATGATGAGTTTGAGCGCTTCAAGGTGATTTTCTTTAAAATGCTGAACCTGCTGCCCTGATCCGGAATCTCCAGCGATGAGTAAAATAGCAAAGGGCAGAGGTTTCTTTGGACAGTCTAGGAGAAGAGAACTGAATTCAAAAACCGTGTAGAAGTCCATGGACAATTGTTTTCTTTACCAAGGACGCTAGATATCAAAAGAAAAGAAAAGAAAAGAAAAGAAAAAAGAACACAATCGTAAACCATGCCTGACTGTATCCTGAAGTGAATGTTTCAGTTTAAAAAAAAAAAATCTCCTTCTTTCTCTCTTCCTCCTTTCTTACTTTCTTTGGGACAATTTGTTCAAAAAACAAAAAAAAAATTACTGTTAAAAAATATTTCATTGTTCTTTAACCAACGAATTACACTCTTTATTCATTTGGTTTTAAAAATAACATTCTCCGAGTGGTGACCGCCTTTTTCCCCCTGTACACTGTTGTAGATGATGAGTTTGAGCGCTTCAAAGTAATTGTCTTTAAAACGTTGAACCTACAGCCCTGATCCGGAATAGCATTCTTTGACGTAATATGAAATAAGCACGAACAGCTCTCTGTGTTTCAATGACAAATTTACCAGCCTTAAAAAATTAGCAAACGTACAGTGTGCATCGATCCAAGCCCTGATGATACATGCACCTAGGGACCACTTGTGAATCCAAACTCACACTGAAACTCCTACTGGGAATTTGCACGTCTAAATGAATACGATCTCTGCTATGCTTGGTCAGCTTTCGATCGGGATGCGGCAAATTAGCTTGATGGAGCCGTCTTAGCCGATTCCGGGTGAATGCAGCAACAAGTACAAGTAAGCCATGTTGGTAACTTATGGTATCTCTGGGTTCAGTAAGATAGTAACATTGAAAACACACACAGATAAAGAATGACTATATACAGGGTAGGGCAATATTATCTCCCACGTTTTAAAGGTTGACACAAAAATAAGGTAGCTGCTATTAAAGCAATTATTTCACTGTTGTTTAAACAAAGGGCTGCAGTTCTTATTCATTTGGTACCTTGAAATGTCATCCTCCAAATGGTAGCTTCTATTCGTCATACACTGCTGTAGACGATTTATAAAGTTTTTCTTGACTCTTGAAGTCCGATTGCTTCGAGGTTTTATAAGTTGCTTTCTTTTAAGCGCTGGAACGGTGGACCGAAAATGTTCAACTTGTAGCAGTATCAATTTTCTGTCCAGAACATCACTCCGATGTAACTTGAAATGACAACGAAAAGACATTGTATTGCAATTACAGTCACCAGTTTAAAAAAAAAACAAAACTTTCAACAGCAAACGCACGGTGTGCACCGGTCCAAGCTATGATAGTAGCTGATGGTGTCTGAAAAACAGATGGCAATACATTAACTAGATGGAGACACTTATTGCCAATAACCCAAGTTGACTAGCGCCACACAGTTGAGAGTTTAAAATCTTGAAGACATTTCTGCCGCACCCTTGTGTATAAAAACACATAACGTTAAACTCTCACCTTTTTCTTTCTTTTATTTTATCTCTCTTTTTATTCCACCCTCTATAATATTTGACCATTCTGTCTTTTGCCCCTTTCAGACACCCTTGCCTCTCTCTTTTTCTATTTTCAAAATTCGGTCAAAGTAAGTCTGGATGATTCATTAATATTATAATTGTCCTAAGAAGAAGCAATGTGCATGTATTCTCTCCTTGAGTGAGTGAGTGAGTGAGTGAGTGAGTGAGTGAGTGAGAGATAGATATATTATCAGAGAAAAGGACTATTATCATGATTGGAAGATTGTCCAACGGGGTTGCGTTATAAGAAAACACCAGTTTTTCATTGTTTCTCAAAACTATTTCAGCGGCAGTAATAGACTAGCAATGTCACCTGGATCGGCTCGTGTCAGAATATCTCTAGGAAACGAGCATTTAATTTTGATGTCAACCAATAATAAGCATAGTCAGGTCATATTTAATGCTCCAATGGCTGAATTTAGGAAATTGGTCTATAACTACAATCAGAAATTTTGTTTGACAAACAAAATAAAATTAAGAAAAAATAAAACATTACTAACAATATCAAACATTACTGGTGATGCCAAGCATTTTGGTATTTAAAAATCATTTCTATCTTAAAAATCTCGTTTATTTATTTTGTATTCTGGTTTGGTTGATTCGTTTTCTACGGCTTATCAACCGTTTTGAAGGTTATTTAAAGCCAGCCAATATTTTTAGATTGTAAGAAGTGTTTGTGGGGAGGAGGAATTAAAATGGTTTAGTGATACAAGTATTAATAGTTAATCCATACCTGCGGTAAAAGATGTGGATTCATATCTTTTCCAAGAGTATTTGTGCGTAAGTGAATATAACGAACCCAACTGGAATTGGAACTCGGTTCTCCTATTAACAATTCCAAGACATTATCCATTACACCACTCACACATCCAAGATTGCAGCACCTGATATTCCCAAGCGGTCACCCATCTAGGTAATGACTAGGCTCAACGTTACTTAACTTCAGTGAACGGGTGTTTCAACGTGATGTGGCCGTAAACCTGTTTTACATTTTAAAAAAATATCTTATTTTTATTAAAATCCTTCATTTTTTTTGTATTAAAAATCTCTAATTTTTTTATTTTGAATATCTTTTCTTGTTTGTATTTTAAAAGTCTTTTTTTGTATTTGATATTTATTTTAACTCTTTTTAAAGTGTTATTATACTTATTTTTAGTGTTATCATACTTATTTTAAGTATTGTTATACTTATTTTAAGTGCTCATGTATTTATTCGTCATAATTTGTTAAGAAAAAGCTTTTGTTACTTCTTGTGCTCAATACGGTATCTAAGGTTGATACAAAGGTTTCCAGCGCAATCTTTAGCATAATGTTAGGGAAATCTTAGAAACGCATTTCAGATATACTCAGCTGTTTATACTTGTGCTATGAACATGTGACACACACGCACACATTTGAAGCTAGGAAAAAGGGTTCCATATAAATTTATAATAACGAGCACATTACAGAGTTTAAAAGAATTGCACTTTTCTATTTGTTCAACATAAGTTTTCTTCCGACATGATTGTAACTAATAAAATATGAATTCATGAGAAGAATATAAAACAATGTTAAGTGTGGTTTGATCCCAGGAAGTCAACATTATCTTGACCTAAACGGAATTTGTTGAGGAAAAATATTATTTTCTATGCTAGATAGGATTTTAAAGAGAATCCTTTATGGATCCTGGACAAATAGTTACCGCATCAAATGTATAATTCAGTGAGTCTGTTGGAATCTTTCCCAGTCAATCCGAGGGCTTCAACTACGACTGGAATTGTTGATGTCCTCATGTGTCACATCTTAAAGATTTTAAAAGATTTTAAAGATTTCCACTTGTAACTTGATATTTTTTTTGAAGATCTTCAAAAATACATTACAATCAGCCGGGACTGACATATCAATAACAAAGCACATTCTGTTCTTGTGGTCTTTGATCACGATGTCTGAACAATTACTTTTCATTGTTCTTTTTGTGTGTATTGTAAAGTCACATAAAATTGGTTTAGGTTCTATGTTTGTAACCGGGTCTCGTTGGTGTTCATACTAGTTCCTTGCAGTTTTCTTGCATTCTTCTTCTTCTTCTTCTTCTTCTTCTTCTTATTATTATTATTATTATTATTATTATTATTATTATTATTATTTTCTTTGATTTCTGATGTGTACACATTTCTTTCCGGGTCCCGCCCAGAGACCTAAGGTTAGGTTATGTCATCATAACATTTTCCACTGACAAAAAAAAAAAAAAAAAAAAAAAAATTACATAGATAAAGCCCTTCGTAAGGTATGGGCTGTAATCGTGAGAACATTTTTTTTTTGTATTTCGTTAAGGCACGGGCTTCAAGGAATCCCTTCAGTTAGTTTATTGGAATCTTTTCCAACCAATCCGAGGGTTCCAACTACAACAGGGAATGTTGATGTTTTCATGTGCCGCATTTTTTGAGATTTCGATTTCAATGTCCTTGTATTTTGATAGCTTTATGAAGATCTTCAAAGATACATTGCAGTCTGCAGGGACTGCCATAACAATAAGAAGGGAGCCTTTTGGTTTGCGGTCTCTAATAACAATGTTTGGGCGGTTAGTTTTGATTGTTCTCTCTGTGTATATTGTGTAGCCCCATAAAATTGTAACTGGTCCTATCTCCGTAAGCGGGTCTGGATGGTGTTCATACCAATTTCTTTCAGTTTCCTTCCCGTAGAAGTTGCAAGTTTTCCAGGGCAGATATTGGACAACTCTGTCATGCCGGGTTTTATATTCAGTTTCTGCTATTCCTGCGCAACCTGATACAAGGTGATCACTTGTTTCTGGGTAATTATCACAGAATCTGGATTTGGGGCTTGTAGCAGACCCAGTAGCATGCAGTGCTGGCCTACGAAAAGATGGCCTTATTGCCAGACACTATTTTGACTACCGAATCCACTAACAAAGTAAAATAATAAATGTGTGATCTTTTTTTAAAAAAAAGGTCATTCGACACATGCAAAAAAATAGTAAAATATAGATAGCCAGGAGGAAACGAAAAAAAACGAGTCTGGTGGAAGACAAACCATAAAACTTTATTTTAATAACAAATATTTTGTCTCAACAACGAGTAGTCAGTAATAGAATGTTGATGTTCAAAAACGAAAATCAAAATGAAACTAAGGCGAAAAAAAGTTTCTTCAGAAGGAAAGTTCTGGAACAGAGTCTTCTTAAACAATTTACATGCATACACAACAAAGAAAATACTCACTGCGAGGTTTTATAATGTCTGTAATGTTATCTTTTTTTAAAAACTGGTTCGTAAAGGTTAGAGTTCAAAAGGAGGTAAGTGAAGTTCTTCAATCGACGATGAATTAGTCTTTTTTTTAAGTGTGATGACGACAGTGTCGTAGACTCTACATTCTCCGGTGGAAAATGGAGGAAATTTCAAACATGTTGTTTGAAACAAGTTACAATCACAGGAAAAATATTCGGCATAATGAACCAAGAAGTCACTAGGAAGTTTTTGGTTAGTTAAGATATTCCGGCACGCGTATGGGTAAGGGGCACGAAATAAATGAGTCGACCTTCTTCTTTTGAAAACAAGCTGCGACTGACTTGAAAAACAAAAGAGAAGAGAAGAGAAGAAAGAAGAGAAGAGAAGAGAATTAGAAGAAAAAAAGAAGAAGAGAAGAGAAGAGAAGAGAAGAAGAGAAGAGAAGAAGAGAAGAGAAGAGAAGAGAAGAGAAGAAGAGAAGAGAAGAGAAGAGAAGAAGAGAAGAGAAGAGAGAAAAGAAGAGAAAAGAGAAGAGAAGAGAGAAAAGAAGAGAAAAGAGAAGAGAGAAAAGAAGAGAAGAAGAGCTAGAAGAAGAGGAGAAGAGAAGAGAAGAGAAGAGAAGAAGAGAAGAGAAGAGAAGAAGAGAAGAGAAGAGAGGAGAAGAAGAGAAAAGAGAAGAGAAGAGAAAAGAGAAAAAAAAGTTTGTCAGTGACGTCAAAGAAATGCGCGGAAAAGAGAAATTCCGTTCTAGAAATTCATAGAGCAATATATATAATATATCACGTCGGCTGTTTAATACTATAAATCTAGCCGATTGTGAAAGGAAGGAAAAAAGAAAAAATAGTTGGAATCCCTGCGCGATTCCACAGGCTAACTCAATATTTTAGTATGTGTGCTTGATATTTTTTAGTTAACAAGCACTGATCCTGTGCAGCAAGGATAAAACCTTCCGTTTTTTTAAAAAACCCATATTTACGTAGCCACTATTTGTAACCTGGTTTCGTTAGTGTTAACACCATATATTAATTGCAGTTAAAATTGCATTATTATTATCATTAGTAGTAGTATTGTTTCTTCTTCCGCAGGGCTGTTTGTTTTCATCTTGCATAATAGGGGTTCTCCATCATGTAGCATGATCTAAGATAGATAGAACCTTTCACAGAATACTTGCAATGCTAAGCAACGTGGACTTCTGAAGCGGTGGGAGCCTAGATTTTATTCCATTTTTCTTAATGTAGGTTTTTTCTAGGTTCGGTTATGTAAAACCCGATGCCCCAATCAAAACTGGGACAATCGTTGCGAATACAAACTTGCTTAACTATTAGTATTTCTTCCTCCGTATTCGTTTTCGACAGGAGATTACATTAACATTTCAAGTCGTACGGCATCAGATCCATAGCACATTTACTTGCAGTGCCAAGCAATGAAGACTTCTGAAGTGATCGGTTACTAGGATTTATTTCGATTTTCTTAATGTAAGTCTTTAAGATCGATGGTATAAGCATCAAAGCCTCAATAAATATTACTATTATTATTATTATTATTATTATTATTATCTGTTATTATTATTTGTTATTGTTGTGAATTTCTCTTATTTTTAATATCATTATAAGAAGCATCGCAATCACTATTATTAACAGTAGCATTACGTAAATTTTGTTACAAGGCTCGTGACAAGCTCTCTGGGACAATGGCGTTGCTCAGAGCTCAAAACGGAAATTATTATGATGACGTCATAGCGTCTGACCAATAGCGAACACAATAATGTCTTCCCATCTGTCGAAATGAATTTCGACTCATTTCATTTTGTAACGAAAGGAAACTAAGAGAATCGACCGGAAGCGGAAACAAGAGACAAGCAGACAGGGTTCGGGAGAAAAATTGAAGATTAAAAGAATGGCGGGAACGGGAAAGCGGTTTAAAGAGAATTGAGAGGAAGAAATATTTGTGAATGGCAACAAAGAAGATGGGAAGAAGGCGGAAGAATTAAAGAAAACAATACAATATGAAAGTTAAAAAAAATGGAGAGAATGAACATTTACTTAAAGTTAAAAAAAAAAGAGTGACAAGAATTGGAACTGGGAAAGATTTAAGAGAAGAGAAAAGAAGAGAAGAGAAGAAAGAAAAAAAAGAGAGAAGGGAAGAGAAGAAGAGAAGAGAAAAAGAAAAGAAGAAAAAGAAGAGAAAGAGAAAGAAGAGAAGAAAGAAGAGAAGAGAGAAGAGAAAGAAGAAGATCTTAAAGAAAGAAGAGATTTTAAAAAAGAAGAGAAAAGAGAAGAGAGAAGAGAAAAGAAGACAGAAGAGAAAGAGAAGGAAAAAGAGAAGAGAAGAAGAGAAGAGAAGAGAAGAGAAAGAAAAAGAAGAGAGAAGAGAAGAAAGAAAAGAAAAGAAGAAGAAAAAAGAAATAAAGAGAGAAAAAGAAAAAGAAAAGAAAAGAAAGAAAAGAAAAAAAAAGAGAAGAGATTTTAAAAAAAATTTTAAGAGAAGAGAAGAAGAAAGAAGAAGAGAAGAGAAAAGAAAAGAGAAGAAAGAAGAGAAGAAAGAAGAGAAGAGAAAGAGAAGAGAATAGAGAGAAGAAAAGAAAAGAAGAGAAAAGAAAAAAAGAGAAGGAAGAAAGAAGAGAAAAAAGAGAAAGAAAAGAGAAAAAAGAAAGAAGAGGAAAGAAGAGAAAGAGAAGAAAAGAGAAAAGAAGAAAAAAAAATAAAAAGAAGGAAAGAAAAAGAAAAAAGAGAAAAAGAAGAAAGAAAAGAAGAAAAAGAAGAGAAGAGGAGAAGAAAAGAAGAGAAAGAGAAAAAAAAAAAGAAGGAGAAGAGAAGAGAAGAAAAGAAGAGAGAAGGGAAGAGAAGAAGAGAAGAGGAGAGAAAAAGAAAAGAAAGAGAAAGAGAAGAGAAGAGAAGAAAAGAAGAGAAGAGAAGAGAAAGAAAAGAGAAAAAAAGAAGAGAAGAGAAGAAGAGAAAGAAGAAGAGAAAGAGAAAGAGAAGAGAGAAAAAAAGAGAAGAAGAGAAGAGAAGAAAGAAGAGAAAAGAAGAAGAGAAGAGAAGAAAAAAAGAGAAGAGAAAGAAGAGATGGAAAAAAAGAGAAGAGAAAAGAAGAGAAGAAGAAAAGAAGAAAGAAGAAAGAAGAAGAGAAGAGAAGAAGAGAATTTGAAGAAGAAAGAGAAGAGAAAAAAAAGAGAAGAAAAGAAAGAAGAAGAAGAGAAAGCCCAAAGAAGAGAAGAAGAAAGAAGAGAAAAGAAAAAGAGAAGAGAAAAAGAAAAAAAAAAAGAAGAGAAAAAAAAAGAGAGAAAAGAGAAGAGAAAAGAGAAGAGAAAGAGAAAAAGAAGAGAAAAGAAAAGAGAAGAAGAGAAAAGAAAAGAAAAACTTAAAAGAAGAAGAGAAGAAAGAAAGAAGAGAAAAGAAAGAGAAGAGAAGAAGAGAAAGAAAGAGAAAAAAGAGAAAGAAGAGAAGAAAAGAAAGAAAAAGAAAAAAAAGAAGAAAAAAAGAGAAAAGAAAGAGAGAAAAGAAGAAGAAGATAAAGAAAAGAGAAAAGAAAAAAGAAGAGAAGAAAGAAAGAAGAAAAAATAAAAGAGAGAAAGAAGAGAAAAAGAAGAAAAGAGAAGAAGAGAAAGAGAAAGAGAAAAGAAAAAGAAAAGAAAAAAAAAAAAAGAAAAGAAAGAAAAGAGAAGATGAAGGAGAAAAGACCAAAAAGAAAGACCAAATAAGAAAAAATGACAGTCCATCAGAGCATGGCTGAGGCTATCCTCCAACCCTCTGAAAGCAATATCATCCATGTGGCCTTCTTTGTCTCAAGTTTTCCACCAACATGAAGAGGAACGATTATATTAAATCAATTGTTAGGTCTGCTGCTAAGAAAGTTGGTTTCGTTGAATATTCTTCGTTGGTGCCCATTGCAAGAAAACTGGCTCGGTGAAGCTCAAACTTCGATTACCTGACCACAGTTGTCCCATCTATAAGCACGCCTATGCAGAAGGTTGTGTGACAAACCTAAAGATATGGCGAAAATGTGAATAACGTTTTAATTAACAACGTAGACAACAAATAATTAACTACCCTCATGTTTTTTCGTCCTCATTGTCTGTTTAAATTCTCCCACTTTTGTAAATCCATTCATTTCCAAACCCTATTTCCTCAATATGTGCTGTAGAAATTGCAACTGTTTCTTTCCGAGTGTGCCCCTTTTTTAGCTTCCAAAAATACTCCCACGACGATGGTTGGGCTCGAACCTATAATGCTGGCATATTTGTAAGTGTTTCCTAAATCTCTAGAATTGAAATAAGTTTAAAAATCGAGGTATGAAGAAAAAACAATCTACTTTATCAGCAGATGCCAAAACTTAAAAAAAATGAAGAGAAGAAAAAAAAGATTAATTTAAGACACAAAGAAAGGGAAGAAAGAATGAAAAAGAAGAAAGAAGAAAAAAGTATAAGAACGAAGACATTTTCAAAAAAAGACAACTAAGACGAATTATGTTTTAAGACTTAAAATCAGATACAGGAATTTAACATTTGGAAAAAAGAAAAGACAACAAAAAGTATGAACAGAAATTCAATT
>CAHIKZ030001405.1:0-82500 GCA_903632075.3 Acanthosepion pharaonis
ATCTTTTCCACTTTCTTGGCGCCCTCTGTGAGCCAAAAGCAATTGTCCCTCTTTTTTTACCTCTTTGTTTTACCTGATAGTCGAAAATCTTAATTATCTACATTGAAAATGTCTCTACTTTATTAACGTGGGTGTCCAATTCTTAAACAGGTCTGTATATCGTTCCACCGGTCCTCCCCTCAACCCAAAAGACACTTTTTTCTCTGATTAAAAAAATTGTTTCATTGTTCCTAAAAAAAATTCTCTTTATCCAAATTGATAAGGCGTCTTTCCATGCAAAAGTAGGCTAGGTGCTCTGACCGACATTCTTACCAAAATGACTTTGTCAAAATCCATTCTTTTTGACCTAAATCTCTTCATTTGACTCCTATCTCCACCCTTAAAAATTGGGTCATGCGTCCAAGATACATTTCTCTTTCTTTCTTTTTCTGACCCTTCCTTCCTTTTTTTCCTTTCTTTCCCCTTCTTCTTTCCTTAGGATCGTCTAGTACACTCTTAGTGAATTATTTTCAACTCAGTTATTTTCCGTTTAAAAAAAAAAATTAACAACCTGTTTAGTAACCGAGTAAGAAAAAATTAAATCATATTTCTATGAATATTTCTAATAATGCAAGGTGCCACATATCTATCTATCTATCTATCACGGTCTGTTCATTATCTATCTGTCTATCTATCTATCTTATTATGTTTATGGCTTTTATCTATCTGTGTTTATATGTATGTAAATATCTGTATGTAAATTTCTTCGTATTTATCAATGTACATAGATACACTTATCTGTTCATATCGAAATCTCCCTTACACATCTATCTATCTATCTATCTATCTATCTATCTATCTATCTATCTATCTATATATATATATATATATGTGTGTGTGTGTGTTTGTGTGTGTGTGTGTGTGCATGCATGTGTTTATTATAACTTTTTCATATGGACAAAATCAATTTACTCACTACAAAGATGCACCTTCGTTTTGGTGCATTTAGTTGCACCTCGACTAGTGAGAATCAAAAGGCTTATGAACAATTCTGTTTTTAATCTTGCGATCGTGTTATCGTCATAAAAAAAAAGAAAAAAAAGATTTTAAGAGGGGTCGTATAAGGGTAAAGAAAAATAAGAAAGTCAAAATGGTGACAAAGTGAGACAATAATTCTTGTTGATAACAGCTTTTGTTCATACATCCGTGTTTATCTGTCTATATAAATTGTAAATATATTAAACTAAAGATTTTCAAAAGCTTTTTTCCCGACTTCAAGCTTGACACTAATTCAGTGAACACTTCGTATTTAAAATATTGCCCCATTTTCATATATTAATCAATACATCTCCCGGCCTGCGCATTCGAGGAATCTTTGTAAAGGAAATGTTTTCATCGGCAGGGATCGAACCTGCGTACCCCTCTGAAAATATATGGGCTTTCGATAAAAATAATCTGAGTGAAGAGGATGTGCTTTTCTTAATCATGGAAAATAATCTCTTGACGATGTCATTTTTCGTGGCCTAGCGATAAAAAGCCCTACTTCAGACGTTGGCTTTCTTTACAAATGGAAATACGGGTTAGCTTCTTGCCGGCGAAAACATGATCTTAACTCCGATTTTACGAATGCGTCGACCGATAAATAATGATAATGATTAAAAAGAAAAAATTTTATAATTTGTGCTCAATTACTTCCTCCTGGGTATGACGATAAACTACATCCGGTAGTAAGGCCTCTGATTGGGATGTTTTGAGAAGCTTGGAATCCACCTCTTAATTACTGTTGTTTCTAGGTCCACTGTGAACCGAGTGGGTAGCACCTGTTAGCGTCACAGCTCTGGTCAAATAATTTCGTTTTTTGTCAGCAGTGATCTTGTTTGCATGTTCATGTTTAATGGTCTTTATTCCATGTTTAACCCTCTAATGATTATTTAAAGAAGTGTTTCTCAACCTTTTTCAGCCCATGGACCATATTTTCTTCAAAGAATTCAAATGGACCACTCCTAATTTTTTCTTTTAAGCTGTTCAATTTTCACACTAAAATACTCAATGAAAAGACAAATTTGTCTACACTTTAAAAATCATTTTAGTAAGCAACTAATAATATACTTATATGGATAAAAATTATACTATATATATATATATATATATATATATATATATATATATATATATATAATTATTTATTTAAAAATATGATTCCAACTCAGTAACATAAGAGGTCTCATGTTTCATTTTTTTAAAAAAAAAAACTTCAATATAATTATTTGAATTAAACTGATGTCGCGAGTTGGAATCATATTTTTAAATAAATAATTATATTTATGCTCTACTTTTGTATCGAGCACTATTTTTAAAAAATAATAACTAAAATACTAAGGAATTTTGGATTATTTACCTAACCAGTTCCTTCCTATTTTCTATATATTTTCACACACACACACACACACATATATATATATATATATATATATATATGATAAAAATTAAATATAACACTGTATAATACCTACGTAATTTCTAAATTTACAAATATAATGGACATGTGTGTAATTAAACAAAATATTATATTTTTTTAATTCTTCAAAGTATGATAATTTGGATACATTTTTTTCAAATATGCAAAAGATATCTTTTTTTTAATATTTAAAATATTGTTTGTTTAAAGAAAGTTAAAATATAAATAATTACACTACAACTGGACGAAAAAGCCAAGCGGGATCACTTTGTGTCTGTCTTTAAGTTAAAAAATATTTTAATTAAAAATTTTCTATTTGAAGAAAGTTAAAAGAACAATACTTACTATATAAAGAACTCGTATTTTTAAATCTTATTCACGTAAATCAGATTAACTTAAATCATTATGCGCCGGGCAGACACAAAACACGCAAGCAAGTAAACAATGACAAACTTTTAGTATTAGATAGATAGATAGATAGATAGATAGATAGATAGATAGATAGATAGATAGATGACCAACAATACATTATACATTTTATAAATATTTCACCCCAAGCTAGGCGGAGTGCTATTAGTCCGCAAGGGGTTACAGAGAGTGAAAGTAAGAGAACAGAGGGTTGTTGAGGAAAGGATAAAGAGAAGGATGATGATCAAAATCAAGGCATCAGAAGATGTCGATTGACATTACATTTGAAGGTTATAACTACCAGTTAGAGCAAGTAAGAGGAAGAGAGTTTCACTGTCGGGAAGTGAAAGAGAATATTATAATAAAATAACCAACAGTACATTTTTATAATCAAATTACCCACAATACATTTTTATAGTAAAATTACCAATAATAGATTTTTATAATAACGTCATCAACAATATATTTTATAGCAAAATGACAATTAACACTAAAAATAGTATACAAATACATGTTTATACTAAAATGAACAACAATAAATGTAGTGAAATTAGAAGTAATATATTTAAAAAAAATATATAAAATCTTATAATCTGTATATTATATATGTAAAGAAAAACATATGTTTGTATTTGAAGGCATGAAATTGAATACAAAATATTTAGATTTGGACGTGAAATAATCTAAAGAGTTTGATATCTCGCTAAAAAATCAACCAACAAACTCACCATGGTTATCCTTTTTTATATTATACAGCAGCAAGATTCCAAATCTATTAGGGTTGTAGGTGTATCATTTATACAGCAGCTGAAGTTGATGTTTCTAGGGCAAAATAGCTTAAAGGAACTAATACTTGTTTTTTAGAAAGGGTTTTGAATTTTGAACATTCTTCATGGACTACTTGCCTATCAAGGCTAAAATATCAGTCGTTCCTATTATTTATGGAGGACTGAATTAATTTACCTTTTTCTAAGCCGGTTGCCTACCAAGTCTAAAACGCCAGTCTGTTATTTTCGGACGGAAGTTGAATTCAGTGATTTTCTTCTAGACTGGCTGCCACTCAAGACAAGAATGATCAGTCTGTTCTGCAATTTAACCCATATCGGGAGGAAGATGTATTCTTGCCTTTTCCAAAGGAAATAGTGTGAAGAGAACAGAGCAGAATCGACCTCAATTTGATCTCGGTATGTTGATTTCCCTTTATACCACGAATACCCGCGGTTTCAAGCATCCACTGTTGCCTTTGACCATATTTCTTATCAGGGCAAAAGTAAGGATTTTTTTCTCTTCATTGTTTATAAGTAACTCTGTAAACAGGTATTAATTAATTATTAAATTGTTTTACTTCTGCAGGTGTTTTGTTTTTTATTATTGCTGTTAGACGCTATAATGTACGGTTGGTGTCCGGTGGCAGTAGATAAAATGTTGCAATGGGCCAAATTCTGGCGAGGGAAAAAAAGAAGACATTTGCTTTTGAGAAAAGATAATGAAAAAGAAAGACGGGGAATAAACGAAATTTCAAGAAAGAATCGAGTAGGATAAATCGGTTGACTTTTCATTCAGAGAGAATCTTCCGGCAAACACATGTTTTTGGCGTCTAATGAATTAGAAAAAAAAATATATTTGCAAAATGACGAATAAGAAAAAAAAAAACGAGAAAAACGTAAACTAAGAGAAGCTGGAGGCTACCCCACAAAAAGGAAAAAATATGGCTCAAAAGTAGTGACTGGGATAAGGAGTTATTATTTACACTATTTACATTCGGACTGTTATCCTCATTTTTGTTGTTGTTATCACAACGTTTCGGCCGTTGTGCACTCCAGCCTTCCTCAGGTGCATATCAATTGGATATTTTAGGAGGAATTATTTTCTGGGATGATGATTATATATATCCATATATATATATATATATATATATATATATATATATATATAATCAAATGACATTTCGCAGGCATACTGTTTCACTGTATCACAGCTCCTACTAGACAGTTAAATCCCTCAAGCCAGGATGAAACTATTTGATTTGGTCTAAGTTAAGGTTTATATATATATATATATATATATATATATATATATATATATATATATCGATCTGGATAACCCGGACAGGGAATTCTGAACCCTTTATTTAATCTACGGGGGTAGACTCTTCTCGTCCCATGCTTATGTGTAGTTCCTATTTTGAATACTGCTCAGTTATTGATCAACTGTTTCCATTAAGTTCCCAGTACCTGGCCCAGGGATTGAACTCACAATTCTTCTTTCTTTGATGTGCTGTGTCACTTTAGAGCGTAGGTGATCATGGCCTTCGAAATCTTCCTGTCCCTTGTAGTTTTGACTATTTGGTATTTCTCCCAAACCCATCCAATTTCCTCAAAACCATCAAGTATGTTACGCGCTGCTTTCCTCTGTCCTTCAATCTGTCCTGTAAATATTAGATTTTCTAAATCTTCCTTTCACAATTTTAACTGCCTCTTCCTGATGTTAAGTATAAATTTCCTTTTTGTTTCCTTTCTCTCCAAAACCTCATCTTTGCTCACATGTTCAGTCCATGTTATCCTCAGCATCTTTTGTAGAACCTCATTTCTGTTACTTCAAGTTTTTTTTCATCTTTGAGGAGATTGTCCAGCATTTACTGCCAGACAGGAGGACAGATATCATGTAACAGTTTAATACTCTTTTCTTTGTTTTTGTTGCTTCAAGTCTCTTCTTCATCTTTGAGGAGATTGTCCAGCTTTTACTACCATACACAGGGATAGATTTCACATAACAGTTCAGTACTCTTTTCTTTGTTTCTTTTGCTACAAGTCAATTCTTCATCTTTGAGGATATTGTCCAGCTTTTACTGCCATACCGAAGGACAGATATCACATAACAGTTCAGTACTTTTTTCTTTGTTTCTTTTGCTTCATGTCTCTTCATCTTTGAGGAGATTCTCCAGCATTTACTGGAGGGAGGGACAGATATCACATAACAGTTCAGTACTTTTTTTTTTTGTTTTCTCTTTCATTCTTCATCTTTGAGGAGATTAAAGCATTTACTGGAGGAGGACAGATATTAACAGTTCAGTATTTTTTTTTTGTTTCTCTTGCTTCATGTCTCTTCATCTTTGAGGAGATTCTCATTTACTGGAGGAGGATTTTCCAACATTCACTTTCATATAGGAGGACCTTTTCATTTCTTGCTTCATGTCTCTTCATCTTTGAGGAGATTCTCCAACATTTACTACCATAGGGAGGACAGATATCACATTTAACAGTTCAGTCTCTTCTTTTTCTTTTTTCTCTTCTCCAACATTCACTTCATCTTTGAGGGAGATTTCCACTTCATTTACTGGAGGAGGACAGATATCACATAACATATAGGAGGACTTGATATCTTTGTTTCTCTTGCTTCATGTCTCTTCTTCTTTTGAGGAGATTCTCCAACATTTTACCATGGAGGAGGACTGATATCACATAACAGTTCAGTTACTTTTTTCTTTGTTTCTCTTGCTTCATGTCATCTTCATCTTTGAGGAGATTCTCCAACATTTACTGGAGGGAGGACAGATATCAAATAACAGTTTTCACTTTTTTCTTTTTTCTCTTGCTTCATGTCTCTTCATCATTTGAGGAGATTCTCCAACATTTACTGGAGGGAGGACAGATATCATAACAGTTCAGTACTTTTTTCTTTGTTTCTCTTGCTTCATGTCTCTTCATCTTTGAGGAGATTCTCCAGCATTTACTGGAGGGAGGACAGATATCACATAACAGTTCAGTACTTTTTTCTTTGTTTCTCTTGCTTCATGTCTCTTCATCTTTGAGGAGATTCTCCAGCATTTACTGGAGGGAGGACAGATATCACATAACAGTTCAGTACTTTTTTCTTTGTTTCTCTTGCAAGTGTCTCTTCATCTTTGAGGAGATTCTCCAACATTTACTGGAGGGAGGACAGATATCACATAACAGTTCAGTACTTTTTCTTTGATTCTCAACATTCACTTCTCTTCATCTTTTGCTTCAATTCTCTTTATCTTTCACATTCATATCTATAACAGTTCATTATTTTTTCCAGCATTTGAGGATGTCTTCTTCATCTTAGGAGGAGATTCTCCAGCATTCACTTTGGAGGAGAGGACAGATATTAAGGAGTTGAGTATTTTTTTCTTTGTTTCTTTGCTTCATCTTCTTCATCTTTGAGGAGATTCTCCAGCATTTACATGGAGGAGGACTGATATCACATAACAGTTTTTACTTTTTTCAAGTCTCTTTTTCATCTTGTTTCTGAGGAGATTCTCCAACATTCACTTATCATATAGGAGGACTGATATCACATAACAGTGTTACTTTTTCTTTGTTTCTTTTGATTTCATTCTCTTCATCTTAGGAGGACTGATTCACATTTCATTTACTGGAGGGAGGAGATTCTCCAACATTCAGTTCATATACTTTTTTTTCTTTGTTTCTCTTGCTTCATGTCTCTCTTCATCTTTGAGGAGATTCTCCAGCATTTACTGGAGGGAGGACAGATATCACATAACAGTTCAGTACTTTTTTTTTTTGTTTCTCTAACTTCATGTCTCTTCATCTTTGAGGAGATTCTCCAGCATTTACTGGAGGGAGGACAGATATCACATAACAGTTCAGGAGGACTTTTTTCTTTGTTTCTCTTGCTTCATGTCTCTTCATCTTTGAGGAGATTCTCCAGCATTTACTACCAGGGAGGACAGATATGATATAACAGTTTACTTTTTTTTTGTTTCAAGTCTCTTCTTCATCTTTGAGGAGATTCTCCAGCATTTACTGGAGGGGAGGACAGATATCATAACAGGAGGACTGATTTTTTTTTTTTTCTCTTGCTTCATGTCTCTTTCATCTTTGAGGAGATTCTCCAGCATTTACTCAGATATCACATAACAGTTCAGGACTTTTTTCTTTGTTTCTCTTGCTTCATGTCTCTTCATCTTTGAGGAGATTCTCCAGCATTTACTGGAGGGAGGACAGATATCACATAACAGTTCAGTACTTTTTTTTCTTTGTTTCTCTTGCTTCATGTCTCTTCATCTTTCATCAAGCATTTTGAGGGAGGACAGACATTCACATAACAGTTCAGGACTTTCTTTTTTTCTGTTACTTCATGTCTCTTCTTCATCTTTGAGGAGATTCTCCAGCATTTACTGAGGAGGACAGATATCACATAACAGTTCAGTACTTTTTTCTTTGTTTCTCTTGCTTCATGTCTCTTCATCTTTGAGGAGATTCTCCAGCATTTACTGGAGGGAGGACAGATATCACATAACAGTTCAGTACTTTTTTCTTTGTTTTCTTGCTTCATGTCTCTTCATCTTTGAGGAGATTCTCCAGCATTCAACTCTTCTGGAGGAGGACAGATATCACATAACAGTTCAGTACTTTTTCACATTTCTCTTGCTTCATGTCTCTTCTTCATCTTTGAGGAGATTCTCCAGCATTTACTGGAGGGAGGACAGATATCATATAACAGTTCAGTTTTTCTTTTTTCTCTTCTCTTCATCTTTGAGGAGATTCTCCAACATTCACTGGAGGGAGGATATCTTCATCTTTCTTTTTGTTTCTTTGCTTCAGTCTCTTTTCATCTTGGAGGGAGGACAGATATCACATAACAGTTCAGGACTTTTTTCTTTGTTTCTCTTGCTTCATGTCTTCTTCATCTTTGAGGAGATTCTCCAGCATTTACTGGAGGGAGGACAGATATCAGGAGGACAGTTATCACTTTTTCTTTGTTTCTCTTTTCATGTTCTTCATCTTTGAGGAGATTCTCCAACATTTACTGGAGGGAGGACTGATATCATAACAGTTTGTTTTTTCTTTGTTTCTCTTCTTCATGTTCTTCATCTTTGAGGAGATTCTCCAACATTCACTACTGGAGGAGGACAGATATCCATAACAGTTCAGGACTTTTTTTTGTTTCTTTGCTTCAAGTCTCTTCTTCATCTTTGAGGAGATTCTCCAACATTTACTGGAGGGAGGACAGATATCACATAACAGTTCAGTACTTTTTTTCTTTTTTCTTTCTTGCTTCATGTCTCTTCATCTTTGAGGAGATTCTCCAGCATTTACTGGAGGGAGGACAGATATCACATAACAGTTCAGTACTTTTTCTTTGTTTCTCTTGCTTCATGTCTCTTCATCTTTGAGGAGATTCTCCAACATTTACTGGAGGGAGGATATCTGATAACAGTTCAGTTTTTTTTTCTTTGTTTTCTTGCTTCTCTTCTTCATCTTTGAGGAGATTCTCCAACATTTACTGGAGGAGGACAGATATCACATAACAGTTCAGGACTTTTTTCACATTTCTCTTGCTTCATGTCTCTTCTTCATCTTGAGGAGATTCTCCAACATTTACTGGAGGGAGGACAGATATCACATAACATTTCAGTACTTTTTTTCTTTGTTTCTCTTGCTTCCAATGTCTCTTCATCTTTGAGGAGATTCTCCAGCATTTACTGGAGGGAGGACAGATATCACATAACAGTTCAGTACTTTTTCTTTGTTTCTCTTACTTCAAGTCTCTTCATCTTTGAGGAGATTCTCCAACATTTACTCATATAGGAGGACAGATATCACATAACAGTTCAGTACTTTTTTTTTTGATTCTCCAACATTTCTCATATTGCTTCATGTCTCATTTCATCTTTGAGGAGATTCTCTTCATTTTTGAGGGGAGGACAGATATCACTATAACAGTTCAGTACTTTTTTTCTTTGTTTCTCTTGCTTCATGTCTTCTTCATCTTTGAGGAGATTCTCCAACATTTACTGGAGGAGGACTGATATCACATTCAGTACTTTTTTCTTTGTTTCTCTTCTTCATTCTTCATCTTTGAGGAGATTCTCCAACATTCATTTATCATGGAGGAGGACTGATATCACATAACAGTTCAGTCTTTTTCTTTGTTCTCTTCTTCTTCTCTTCATCTTTGAGGGAGGAGATTCTTCATTTACTGGAGGGAGGACAGATATCACATAACAGTTCAGTACTTTATCACATTTCTCTTGCTTCAAGTCTCTTCTTCATCTTTGAGGAGATTCTCCAGCATTTACTGGAGGGAGGACAGATATACTTAACAGTTATCTTTTTTCTTTTTTCTCTTGCTTCATGTCTCTTCTTCATCTTTTGAGGAGATTCTCCAACATTTACTGGAGGGAGGACAGATATCACATAACAGTTTTACTTTTTCTTTGTTTCTCTTCTTCATTTGTCTTCATCTTTGAGGAGATTCTCCAGCATTTATCATAGGGAGGACTGATATCACATAACAGTTCATTACTTTTTTTTTTGTTTCTCTTGCTTCATTCTCTTCATCTTTGAGGGAGATTCTCCAGCATTTACTGGAGGAGGACAGATATCACATAACAGTTCAGTACTTTTTTTCTTTGTTTCTCTTGCTTCAATCTGTCTCTTCATCTTTGAGGAGATTCTCCAGCATTTACTGGAGGGAGGACAGATATCACATAACAGTTCAGTACTTTTTTTTTTTTTCTCTTGCTTCATGTCTCTTCATCTTTGAGGAGATTCTCCAGCATTTACATGGAGGGAGGACAGATATCACATAACAGTTCAGTTTTTTTTTTTCTTTGTTTCTCTTCTTCACATCTCTTCATCTTTGAGGAGATTCTCCAGCATTTACTGGAGGGAGGACAGATATCACATAACAGTTCAGTACTTTTTCTTTGTTTCTCTTGCTTCATGTCTCTTCATCTTTGAGGAGATTCTCCAGCATTTACTGGAGGGAGGACAGATATCACATAACAGTTCAATACTCCTTTCTTTGCTTCCTCATACTGTACAAATAGCTTTTGGAATGCATTATTAGCCATCCCAATACCTCTTCGGATCTCAGTGTCACACTTTCCGTCTTCTTGTAGAACACTTCCCAGATATTTAAATTTTTATACTTGTCTGATTTTAGTAACCCCGATATGCAAATTGCATTTTGGGCTCATCCTTTTGCTGATGATCCTGCATTTTGTCTTCTTGCAGTTTATAATTAGTCCTTTCTTCTCGCTTTCTTTTACTACCTTCTCTAGGAGGTTTTGTATTTTTCTTTTCCGTGTCTGCTATCAGCACTGTGTCACCTGCATATCGTGTATTGCTAAGATTGTGTCCGCGAATAATGAATCCTGGTAGCATGTCCTAAATTTCCCAAACATTACAACACCCGCACATCTAACCTCACAGCGGTCACCATACGAAGTACTGACCAGGCTCGACGTTGCTTAACTTCGGTGGTCGTACCGGTGTTTCAATGTAGCCGTAATCTGTTGAGGAAACGAACTGATAGATTCTAGAGTTGAAAACCTTAATGGCCGGACATACAAAGTTGACAAAGGATCTGTTTCTCTTCCTGGTTTTTATATTATTGTAAGAACTATTTGTTGGATTTCCTGGGGAGATAAGGGCACCAGGGATTTTCAGGATTTGTTTCTGGGTGTCTTTCTTCATTAAAACCAAACCTCTAATAATTGCTAACTTGTTTAGGTTTAAATATTTTCAATTGCTTTGTTTCTTTCACGACACAGTTCTTAGGTATGAGGCTGTTCGGAAAATAATGGTCGATTTTAGAATAAACATTTTAATTATGCTCTAATCTATTATTGGCAAACTGGGTGCTCCACAAAAAAAAGTCCACCATATATATATATATATATTAAAAAATGTCTTAGAAAATAATTTTCGGACTTTGTCCATTTTATAAATATATATATATATATATATATATATATATATATATATATATATATATATATTATGAAATGGACAAAATCCGATTTTCTAAGACATTTTTTATGTTTAACATTCTTTTATAGATACAAATATTTAAGTAAATGCTCTGTTTTATAATAAACATTATAAAACAACATTTACCGGCCTGAATGCCCGAGAAATTTTCATAGAAAATATGCGTCCTCCGACAGGAATCGAACCTGTATCCTATACGGAACCGTTAGCAAGGTTGATTTTATTGTCTTTAAACTACAATCTTCCATGATTCTCTCACGTACATTCATATCTGCTCATGGCGTATCCAAATGTAAGCAAATGACGTCACATATTGTGAAATGGACAAAGTCCGACAATTATTTTAAAGACATTTTTTATGTTTATACGTTATTTTTATAGATACAAATATTTAAGTAAATGCTTTGTTTATAATAAACAGTATTAGACAACATTTACTGGCCTGAAGAATATGTAAACATAAAAATGTGCGTCCTTCGACAGGAATCGAACTTGTATCCTATACGGAACCGTCGTATAGCCTGAACAGTTTGGGTTACTGCACTCTTCTTCTTCTTCTTCTTCTTCTTCTTCTTCACATTATTATTATTAACAACAACGACGACGATGATGATATTATTATTAATAATAATAATAATAATAATTATTTTTTCTTTTTTTTAACTAAAAAGGCCAGTGACAAAATTATTCTATTTTAATATTATTATAAATCCACAGGGGGTACAATAAAAAAAAAAAAAATTGAAATTGACAATTGTTTCCCATTCCACTGAAATAGTCATTAATGACTTCTATTTTCTATTATATCTTTTCTCATTCTTTCTTTCATTTTATCCCTGAAACCAAGTAGCGTCTCTGATATGTGTTTTATTGTACCACACAATCAAAACGGTACAGTGCATTATTTACGAGCTATTGGCAGGACGTAACTCTTAAAAAGAGAGGGGCAAGCACAATTTAATTATAATAGTTTTATTCCATTTTATTATTGGACTCTCGAGTATCTAGGTTGATAGACTCTTCAAACACGAAGAGTTTAAAATTATAAATGCCTTGGAGCTTTTTAATAAGATGAGACTTCGCCTCTAACAGTTTCGGGCCACCCAGCAGTCGTGGATGTATTCGTTTTAAGAATGAGTGTATCATTTTCTCCCCGCTGTTCCACATCTAATCGTCTTAATTTTGTCTGGCAGAAAACTCAATATAATAAAAATAGCATTTGAATAATTAGCAGCGTTAATCATTCCTGAATGACGAGGCGCCCTTTCGTAGAGTTAACTATTTATCTAATACAGTTATTCGGCTACCACACGCCGTTCGCTGGCGTTCAGTCGCTGTGAGTGTCGACCAAGGTCTGGCCGTCGAGGAATTTTCTTGACACGTTTTCGCGGATGGCTGCCTATCCAGTTTTCGTGTCGTTTCTTTGAATCCGACATCTGTACCACCAGGCAGCCGCACTGTACCACGAGGCGAGATCAAACGAGACTTGGCGTGAAATCTCGCCTGTCCCCATTTCGGGTAAGGGAGAGATAAACAAACAGATAAATAGAATGCATCGGTACACTCTGTTTGCCTCGACTCCTTATTTCCTTGCATTCAACGCTTTAAATCGGAGACAGTGGTTTTAAAACTGGCTGGGGTCCGCAGACCCTCCTTGGTTTTTCCCACAGCTTCACAAGTGACCGTGTTTTTTTTTTTTTTTTGTTTTATTTGTGTTATTCCTGACGGATTCGCAACGTTTTGTTAAAGACGATCGGCGAGTCTTGGAGGCTGCCTTATGTTCTTCAGATGTTCTACAGAAATTTGGGTTGAGTGTGGAGGTTGGGATAGATTAGGGATATTGATGTAAAGATGAGGGTGGGGGATATGGTAGAAAACGAAAGGACTGTAGGACGAAGAGAAAAGAAAGCCAAACAAAACCAGTGAAAAAAAAAGGGGTGGGGAGGTGGGGAGTTGGCGGTCGCAAATGGACCGCGATTTGTTAAAGTGAAAAGTAATTGAAATATGAAAAAAAAAAAAAACATTGTTATACAAAAATTTAAACTGGAAACGTAAAAAGAGAAAGTAATACGAAAAAGAGATTGATAAAGAGGAAAAAAAGAGGTCGACAAAGAAAAACAAACGAAACCTGAGAACAAGTAGAAGAAAAAGATGATGAAGAAGAAGAAGAAAAGGAAGAAAGAAATAAAGAAAAATAAAATGGAGAAGATGAATAATAATAATAATAATAATAATAATAGTAATAATCAAAGGCAACCGCCCAGACATTGTTATTAGAGACCGCAAACAAAAAAAGATATATTTATTGATATGGCAGTCCCTTCAGATTGCAATGTATCTTTGAAGATCTTTAAAAAAAATCTATCAAAATACAAGGACCTTGAAATCGAAATCTCAGAAATGTGGCACATGAGAACATCAACAATCCCTATTGTAGTTAGAGCCCTCAGATTGGTTGTAAAAGATTCCAATAAACACGGATTCCTGGAAGCCCATGCCATAAAGAAATACAAAAAAATTGTTCTCACGAGTACAGCCCACACCTTACGAAGGGCTTTATCTATATAAAATATGTGTGTTTATTTTTTTTATTTTTTTTATTGCTCAGTTGAAAATGTCATGATGCAATTTCTGACCTTACACGATTGATCATCTTGTATCAGGTTGCACGATATTAGCACCCACTGAATATAAAACTCGGCATGACAGAGTGGGCCAATATCTGCACTGGAAAATCTGCAACTTCTACAGGAAGAAACTGAAAGAAACTGGTATGAACACTACCCAGACCCGGTTACGGAGATAGGACCTGTTACAGTTCTATGGGACTACACAATACACACTGACAGAACAATCAAAGCCAACCGCCCAAATATTGTTATTAAAGACCACAAACAAAAAAAGTGCCTCCTTGTTTATATGGCAGTCCCTGCTGACTGCAATGTATCTTTGAAGATATTCAAAAAGTTGTCAAAGTACAAGGACCTTGAAATAGAAATCTCGAAAATGTGGCATATGGGAACATCAACAATCCGTGTTGTAGTTGGAGCCCTAGGACTGGTTGGAAAAGATTGCAGTAGACTAATTGAAGGGATTCCTGGAAGTCCATGCCTCAAGGAGATACAAAAATTGTTCTGACAAGTACAGCCTACACTTTACGAAGGGCTTTAGCTATCTATTTTTTTTTTTTTTTGTCAGTGGAAAGTGTCATGATGCCATTTCTAACCTTAGGTCCCTGGGCGGGACCCAGAAAGAAATGTGTACACGTCAGAAATCAAAGAAAATAATAATAATAATAATAATAATAATAATAATAATAATAATAATAATAATAATAATCTCGTTTTGAGAGATAGGACCTGTAAAAATTTTATGGGACTTTACACAGAATAATCAAAGCTGATGGCTCAGACATTGTGATTAAAGACCAATGATATTATGTGCTTTCTTACTGAAATGGGAATGAAAGCAGATTGCAATTTATCTTTAAAGATATTAAAAAAACAACAAAAACTATTAAACTACAAGGATCTTGAAGCGGAAATCTAAAAAAAATTGGCACATGAGAACATCAAAATTCCAGTTTGAACCACCTGATTGATTGGAATAGATTCTAATAGACTCATTGACGGGATTCCTGGAAGCCTTAAAGAAATAAAAAAAAGTTCTCATAAGTACAGCCTACACATTACAAAGGCCTTTATCTATGTAAAATGTGTGCGACCTTCATTTTTTTTTTGTTTTCATTTTTTAAAAAAATGCTCAGGGAAAAATGTCATAAATCCATTTCTGCCATTAGATCTCTGGTTGGGACGCGGACGGAAATGTGTATACAAATGAAATCAAAGGAAATAATAATAATAATAATAATAATAATAATAATAAGAAGAAGAAGAAGAAGAAGAAGAAGAGGTAGATTAGACAAATGGTTCCCAAGCAGTTTTTTTTTTGTTGTTGCCATACTCCACCTAAGCGTATCTCTAATATCCGTTCACGTTTAGGAAGTTGGGAAGAACCATTAACTTAATTTGAGACTGTATATTTGTAATAATATTATTATTTAATTTAAAAAAAATCTTGTTATTAATATAATGACGAAAGGCACCGCTTTCATCATTTGCTCTGTTATTCCATCGAGCTCTTTATATATATATATATATATATAAATATAAATAAAAATAAATAAATAAAAAAAAAAATAATGGAGTAATTCATCAAGTCTAGAAGAAACTTCAACAGAATGCACTGGATGGCCGTTTCGTCCTATATTTAGGACTCATCTGCCGTGCGCATCCACTACCGAGAATTGAAACCCGAAAAGTTACGATAGGAGGCAAACGCCATACCAACTGTACCAACGGGCCTCGGTGGCGAAGAGGTAACAAATTAGACTCGATAGAGCGCCGCAGTCGAAATGCGTATTCGCATCTCAGTGACGCTCTTTTCATCCTTTATCAAAAGACTTACAAGATATTTAAATTTCCATATTTGTTTGGTTTTGGTATCTCCGATTTGCAATTCGAATTTTGAGTTCATCCTTTTCTTAACAACCATGCATTATGCCTTGTTGTTGTATGCAGTTGATGTTTAGTCCTTTCTTCTCGCTTTCCTTCATTAACTTCTGTAGTTTTTGTATCTTCCATTTTGTGTTTGCTATCAACACTGTGTCATCTGCATAACTTGTGTTAATATTGTGGCCGCCAATAATGAATCTTGCAGGATTTTTAGTTCTCCCAGAATCACCTCGCTGTATAGATTAAATAAGACCGTGAGAAGACACATACTTGTCTTACACACCTTTCTATTTTTGTATATCACCTGAACTAATTTTATATCCGTATGCAGGCCGCAAACCTTAACTGGCAGCGTTTGCTGCCAGTATACGTTCTTAATTATTCCAAATATATCAAGGTTGCTGAGTAGTTCCAAAATATCTGTGATCTATTTTATCGAACAACTTTGCGTGATCTATGAAACCCAGGTTTTGGAGAATTGATAAAATTTGTTGTTGCTTGATTCTCAATATGAGTCCCAATTTTCTGAAGTTTTTGGTAAGAACTGGAAACTTTATGTGTGTCTGTTAATGGTGCCAGTGCAAAGAAGAAAAAAAATAAAAAAATAAAAAAAAGAACGAAACAATATTCACAACAATACCGAAAACAAAGAGGGCGGCAAGTCTTCAATGAACAGAAGAAAAAAGTGCGGTTTTTAATATGAACTGAGATGATTGGTCGAGCATTAAAAAAAACAAAACAAAACAAAAAAAAAACGTTTTGACGCAATATTTCACGAATAAATAAAAAAAAAGCCTTTATCAAACAAAATGGACGAATATAAGAAGTTAAAAGAAGATAAAACAGAAATCCTCACAATGATATTAACGAGAGAAAAAAAAATCACGAAGATATGACCGGAAGCGGAAGTGAGCGGTCAAAGAAACTATCAGAGCGAGAAATCGTGACAAATTTTCATTACATTTCACGGAAGTAACACATGTTGAAAGCCGTGACAAATTCACTTAAATTACGGTTGAAGGAAATTAAAAACAGTTACAATTCTGGTCAAAAGAGGCGCGAAAATTCAACAAAACATTCTGCAACGATAACACGGATAGAAATGGCAATGATGTCCATGAGTTTATTCATGGAAACAGGAAGAAGAAACGAATATATGTGTGTGTGTTTCGACTTCACGTTCGTAATGTTCCTGACAATGATTACAAGGAATGGTTAACACATTAGGAAGTTACAGGTTAAAACCATTTTTAGATCGTTAGCTCTATGCGCGCTGAGTATGCCTTACAATAAAAGCACCTTCGTAGATGAATTGTAATATTAAAATTTATATGCATATATATGATGGTCACCGCCTCAATATCGATTAGGGCAATCGTAAGGCAACATTTGAAATCTCAATTGTGCTTCGAATTGATATATATTTCTGCAAATAATATCATGGTAATTTTTCTGATAAACCTTTCTCTTTGGTACCGAGATTTATGGAATTTAAGCGCATTACTCGATTGGCGCTAAGGTCTCATAACTGATCTTAACCTGACATCTCGTTTTCAGTCACTTTCTGATCACAGTATCGTAGCTTCCCTGTAATTTTTCTATCGATATTTTCATGATAATTGTTCTGATGACTTTCCACTTTGTTATTATTTTTATCCCCACCGCCAGACAAATTATACATATAGGAACTAATTAAGACTATATAGAGACTTGAGGTATTATGGTGACTGTAGTAAGAATGGTAAGTAAGAATATGTTCTTTTAGTGTAAGGAATACAGTCGTATTTTGGGATCACTAATTGTGGCTCGCTAGGTTTAAGATAAAACAAATTGAAGACCAGCCTTCCCTTACCCCTCCCCACTTTTGGCCTATGGTACTTAGAATTTAAAAGTTTAATTCGCAGTACCAAATTCTCGGCAAGGTTTCATCGTTTTACACTTGTGATGGCGAGATGTAACTGTAAGTTTTATGCTAACAGTTTCTTCTCCTGCACTTCTCGCTTGTGGAACTCTCTTCTTGTTTCCTAGTCGAAGTTGATCTTCAAAAATTTAAATGCAATGCCAATCTTTTGTCTTTTTAATTCTTGCGCTTTTATTGTTCCCTGTCCTTATTAATGTCTATTTCTCTCATATTCTCCTACACTCAGTAAAACTTTGCGTCTTAGTGGCTTTATTGCGTTGCTTGGAGTGAAATAATTTAGTTGTCATTACGTTTACTTCGTGAATGTTTGTGTGTCTGTTAAGAGTACAAGCTTACTTTCGTTATTTTTCCACCAAGATGGCATCTTTTGTCAGATCAATGAAATTAATGCTGTTTAATTAAAAACAGAGCATTTACTTAAATAAACGGTATCTATAAAAATAACGTATAAACTGAATATATATCTCTATCTATAAAAGGCAGGATGTGTGTGTGTGTGTGTGTGTAACGAATGCACGGCCGCAATTTTCGACTGATTTGCACCAAAATTTACATGCACATGCTCCAAGTTAGTGGAAAGGCCAAGACCGTCTTTGCATTTCCCAACTCCCATCGATAGTGGAAATAATTGATTTTTTTCATGCTTCTACGGCAATTTTCATGTAGTTTGCGGCCATTTTGTACTGGCCAGAGTGAGAGCCTATAGCTGGCTGCCACGAATAGGCAGGAAGATTCTATTGGCCAGCGTGAGAGCCAACAGCTGACTGACACGAATGTTAACTAGCATGCAAAAAAAAATCGATAGCTGCATTCGTCACAAGTGGGAAAAATTTAAATCTGCATGGCACTTTACTCCAATTGGCTCATTTGCTTGTTTAAACTCAACGTTGATTCTGATTCCGCAGAACTGGTTTGGGTGTGAAAAAGTATTTGTTGTTAACATTCTTTTTTCATTCGGTTTTTCCAGTTACGAGTCCTTTTTTTAAAGCTGATCGTTTTGTGTTCATTTTGTTTAGTTCTTTTTTTGTAACAGATTTAATGTTTAGGATAGAGCTTAGAAAAAATTCGCAGTGTGAGATAGGCAAGAAGTAAGGCATGTAGCAACATCAACACGGCAAAGGGCACTTCTTTAAAGGCACGTTGCTCCAAGAAAATTTACGAAAATTTGTAACGCTTCACGAACACATTAGCAAGCCTTACAAGTGTGCTAAACAACGTACTAGACTGGACCGGAAACTATCCTGATTTAAATCGAATCGAGAATCTGTGATCAATCTACAAGGGACGACTTCCTGGAATGGACATACGAAGTACTAACATGTGCACTGAGTCTAAGATTATTTCGCATATGACGGAAGTCAAACCGACCACAAATATCACAGGTGAGGCCATACTTGTCACTTACATGGACTTTTTTTGTTAGATCATGGCATTTTCCGACACGTCTTTTAAGCATTTCTTTTGGAATTTGGAAAGTCTCGAAAGGAAACTATCCATTAGGAACCATCTTCGGACAGGTAGGCATCTGATCTCTCTTCTGACAGCTTAGTGGCGGGAAAAAAATGGCTGACCACATTCAATACCATCCAAACAAATTCCAGCAACACCGAGCGGGAACATAATTCCTCCTATCGCTATGAACATGTCTTCTCTCAGGGAATCCACATTTCTGAAAAAAAAAATGCTTGGTTCCAGAAAGTATCTGCCATCTCGCACTATCCGTCACCGTTACAAAAGCCAGATCAGACCGAAAATGAAGTATTGGTGCCATAAATAGGCAAGAGAAAATCAAATCTTCACTACTCAGTCTGCGCGTCCTTGTGAGCGATTAATTATTTTACACCTTACAGCAACTTTCGCCATTTCCAGGGAAGGTGTTCAGACGAATCGTATTCCTTAGTTCTACCTCCCCCCCAACCACGCCTTACACATTATAGAGAATCGGCCTCAGTCAATTCGTATTCTATTGATGAGATGTAAGTTCTACTCGAACAGCTTTGTCTCACGAATCACTACTTTGCGGAACCGACTTTCTTTCTTTCTTTTTTCTTTTTTAAATCAGTTTCAGCCGATGCAAGGTAATAAAGCCACTAAGATGCAAGGGGTTATAGGGCGTGGAATAATTAGAAACAGGAACATTAATAATACGTAGAAATAGAAAAGAGTAATCAGTAGAAATAGAAAAATGTAATCAGAAGGACAGTAGATAGCGATTGACACTGCGTTTAAATTTTGGCAGATTAAAGTTGGCTGGAAAGCATGGATTACAAAAGGAGTAAAAACAAATAAGGCAATAAAGCCACTAAGACACAATAAAAAAAGTATATTGCACATCACGGATGAGTTTTTTTCATTGTCTATTGGTACTGAAGAATGCAATCAATGTCTAAAATTTTTTCTTCTTCTTCTTCTTCTTCTTCTTCTTTTCTTCTTCTTCTTCTTAATTCAAAAATTCACCCCAAGCAAGGTAGTAAAGCCACAGAGACGTAATGGAGTTACTGGGCATGGAAGAGTTAGAAACAGGAATATTGCGAAGGAGCGGAAACAGAGAAAGATTAATTATGTGGACAGTAGATAGCGAGTGACATTGCATTTAAATGTTTGCAAATTAATGTTGGCGGGAAAGCATGGAGCCGGAAGGGAATACCACAAGCGAGAAGTGCAAGGAAAGAAACTGTTAGCATAGAACTTATGGCTACATCTAGTCAGCTCAACTGTGAATTGATGAGATCTCGACGTCAGTCCAGTACCACGCTTAAATTCAAAAACTCTAGGTACCATAGCGAAGGGCTCCTCGGAACAATTACCATGAAAGTAGTCATAGAAAAGTTACAGGGAGATTAGGGTGATGTGAAATCGATGCTCTGATTTTTAAATTATTAATAATGAGCGGGAAGAGGATGGAATAATCAATAAGACAGTAAATAGAGATTGATATTGATTATAAATTTTTGCAAATTAACGTTGGCTGAAAAGCATGGAGCTGGAAGAGAGATTCACAAGCGAGAAGTGCGAGAAAAGAAACTCTTAGCATAGAACTTACGGCTACATCTAGCCAGCTCAACTGTCAATTCCAGTCTGTTACTGCGCTTAAATTAAAGAAGTCGAGGTACCATAGCGATGAGCTCATCCGAACAATTGCCATGGAAGTATTTATAAAAAAGGCACAGAGAGGCCACCTTACAGCGATGGGAAAGTAACTGGAGCCGAGATGCCAGATCAGGACTAATATTATTGCTGATTCTTCTTTGGATTTTATCAAGAAGCTCCAAGTAAATATTATATGTAAGATAGATTCTGGAGAGAAAAGTTATTTGGCACGACACAGTAAACGAACTTTCTTAGCAGCTAACCAAGCAGAGGATGTTTTCCTGATCACTGAAATCTTAACCTGTTCAATTCGTTATCTTCCCTACACACCTCCGTAAACTGTACCACGTCTTACTTTGCAACTTTCTACCTCGAGTGGCTCTTGAGCCTTGGGCAGGGTTGATATTATTGTAAGAATAGCACACACATTTGCATGAAACTTTCAGTCACATGAACATGCTTAAAATGTTTCTTTGATTTGGGGTCTGGACTTTTTTCACACATGCACACACATATTTGTGTGAGGATAAAAACAAAAAGAAAACTTAGCCATATGTTTCGTCCTCTAAGCTTTATCAAGACAAATGTAAGACTTTTATTTATCATTCGTTGCAAAAGTTTCTCAGTTTGATAAATGATTCCATTCTTTTTTCAATGACTCTAAGGGATCTTTTTCATTCTTTCACCGTTCTGTCCATCATGGTAATTCTGGGGATTGTTTCAAACTTTTGAACTCTAGTCTATATTGGGTTGGTGCATAATTATCAGGCGTTTTTGTAGGCCAATTATTTGTTAATAAAAATTGCTGTTTTGTTTACTTTTCTTAATAAAAATATTATTTTATTTTCAGGTTATAAAAATGCGTGTCGATAATCACACGCTCCAGAATAAGCATTTAAAAATGTTATTGTTGAATTATGTTTCTTTTTTCATAATAAATATTATTAAAAAAAAAAAACGCCTGATAATAACGCTCTAACCCCAAATCATACTTATTATAAAACCCAGGTTGTGTGTGTGTGTGTGTCTGTACGTTTATATATTGGATCGGATTTCCTACATTTTTCAACCGATTTCAACAAAACTTCACAGGACTACGTAAAATTACCCTGCGGTGGTTCTGACAGTGCCAAAAATTGGAAAAACACAATTGTTTTTGCACGAAATCAATTTGAAAATACGATTAAGAGGCATCACGAGAATGAAAGGGGGACAACTCATATCGAGTTATACTTATTATAAAACCCAGGTTGTTTGTGTGTGTGTGTCTGTGTTCGTTTATAAATGGGATCGGATTTCCTACATTTTTCAACCGATTTCAACAAAAAACATCACTTTTTTTTTTGAAAAGGTAGTGTTTCTTATTGTCTTGCACACTTTTTTTTTCTTTATTTTTTACACTCAGAATGCTTTAAAAATTCCATTTACAAGACAATTGTTTATAATAAAATTCTATTCAATCGGTACACTCATAACGATTGAAAACAATGTTTTTGTTTGAGTTTGGGTTTGACCAATTCGTAAAAAACAAAAAAAACAAAAAAACTAATTAGGACATGCGTCTCCGTCAACCTTAAACAATAATCTTTGTCAATTTTATTTTTCAATCTTTATGATGGTCGATACTTGATCTATCTCTTACTGTTAGATCCCTGGGAAACGCCGGGCTCTACTGCTAGTATACAATATTTCTTTAAAGCATTTCACCTCAAGCAAAGCGGGAGTTCCACGAGCACGCAAAGGGGGTTACAGAAATTGGGAGCGAGAGTAAAGATGCGTGATAGAGGAAAGGATGAAGAGAAGGACAGGGAATAGATCAAGGCATCTGGAGATGTCGATTGACATTGCATTTGAATAGTTGGAGATTATAGCTATCAGGGAAGCAAGTAAGAGGAAGGAAGTTCCACAGATGGGAAGTGCAAGACACGAAGCTATTAGAGTAGAAGAGACGGCTACATTTAACAGTTTCGATAGTGAAAGGGTGGGGCGGAGATGTCAACCTAGTAGCACGTTTAAATTCATAGTCTGGGAATCAGCGAAAGTAGCTCGTCGGAGCAGTTACTGTGAAAGTATTTGTAGAAAAGACAGAGGGAAGCGACGGCACGTCTGTGAGAGAGCGACTGTAGACGAGATGCCAGATCAGGGCCAATCACATTGCATATTCGTCTCTGGATTTTGTCGAGGACCCTTAGACGAACAGCGAGGGCTCCAGACCATCTATGGCAGCAATATTCCATGCAAGGGCAAATGGTTGATTTCAGATATTTTTTGTGAATTTTCAGCGATTTCTCCTACACACACACACACACACACACACACATTGTTATGATGTTGATTTGGGGTTAGTAGAGACAAATGCTAAATAACACATAACAATAAAAAGGGTTTTAATAGGTTGGTAAAAAGGTACAGAAATCGCCTGAGTAGTCAATAACTAGCTCAGCTAAGAACTTCTCTGTCTATCTGTCTTCCCCATGTCAACTGACATGCCACTATTTAAAGTCTTTGTTCGCAGACGCAGACAAGTTCATCTTCAAGACACAACACGCACACACACATATATATATAGATATGTGTGTGTATGTGTGTGTCTGTGTGTGTGTGTGCGTGAACGTGTGCGTATACTCGCCTATATACAATTACGTACCTACATTAAAGGATGTCACAGGCAATGAAAGATAGCTAAATTTTCTTGGCTTTGCACCAAAAGCTTTACATTAGATGGCAATCCATAAATACTTTCTCCATAGATGAATTGACAACAAGGGTGTGTCCGGATACTTTCGACCGTTCCATTAGTTATCACCAGGAACGCGGTTTTAGGAAGATGTAGCTAACAAATTATTGTTTAACTCTGTGGAAAAAATATTTTACGAATTCGTCCTTTAAGAATTGAAATTGCAATTTGTCGCTCGGGAGTGTCTTATGATCTAATAGATTGAATCTTTGGATTGGCAGCGGATAAGATGGGAATATGTTCTTCTGTCAAGTTAATGTTGCT
Organism: Acanthosepion pharaonis; assembly: GCA_903632075.3. Taxonomy (NCBI): domain Eukaryota; kingdom Metazoa; phylum Mollusca; class Cephalopoda; order Sepiida; family Sepiidae; genus Acanthosepion; species Acanthosepion pharaonis. The sequence goes on from CAHIKZ030001405.1 coordinate 24,140, forward strand.
TGGTTGATTTTGTTTAGCGGCATATCAACACCTCTATGGGTTATTTAATGCCGAAATCTAAATATTTGGATTTTGGTTGGTTGATTTTGTTTAGCGGCATATCAACACCTCTATGGGTTATTTAATGCCGAAATCTAAATATTTGGATTTTGGTTGGTTGATTTTGTTTAGCGGCATATCAACACCTCTATGGGTTATTTAATGCCGAATCTGGGTTTTTCTAAATATTTTGGATTTTGGTTGGTTGATTTTTGTTTAGCGGCATATCAACACCTCTATGGGTTATTTAATGCCGAAATCTAAATATTTGGATTTTGGTTGGTTGATTTTGTTTAGCGGCATATCAACACCTCTATGGGTTATTTATTGCCGAAATCTAAATGATTTGAACACAATTTTATGGCTTCAACTAAATATATTTTGAACGCATTTTTATGCCTTCAACAACAGATAAAATCTATTGTCGGTCAGTATGTATTGTTGGTTGGTTGATTTTGTTAAGAGGCATATCAACATCTCCATGGGTTATTTAATGCCGAAATGGGAATAGTTTGAACACAATTTTATGGCTTTAACTAAATATATTTCGAACGCATTTTTATGCCTTGAACAACAGATGAAATGTATTGTTGGTCATTTTGCTATAAAAGGTGAAATTCTACTATAAAATGTATTGCTGACTATTTTAAAAATGTATTATAGGTCTTTTTATATAGTTAAATATATTGCTAGTATTTTTTTTTTTACTATAAAATATATTTTTATACTTTTATAGTGTTTTTTTTTTTTTTTTTTGTTTTAGAGGTTCACTATTTAAAAAATAGTGGAACCCGAACAGGTGCTAGCAAAAGGTAGAGAACAACAAAAAATATTAGCAACTAAGTGGTTTCACGCTCCTCAACACTTCCAATCTCCCGATCAGAGGCCTTGCTGCCGGATGTAGTTTATCATCATATCCAGGAATGTAGAGTTAATAGTACAATTGTTAAGTAGTAGATTTGCATAATTGGTAAACGGAAGCGAAAGCTTTTTAAATAATTAGTCGGATAGGTGGATGGATTTATAGTTAATGGTTTCCAGCTTGGCAGTCAATTATTATTTTCCGGAGAATTATGGAAATAATTTTAGCGTTATTGGTAACCAGGAAATTATTAATTGGTCTTTTGTTTGTTGGGCAGCGGTTTGATACCGATCTTTTGATCCCAATCCACCAAAGGAGAAATAAACTGACTCCCTCTCTCCGCTAGATTACAGTGAGACCTTTAATAAGTCTTAGTAATCACCAAGCGCTCCGTGTCCGAGATACAGTGAAGCCAGCAGCAATAGGCTGGTGAAGTGCAGTTGCTGAAGACGGCATCAAACAGTTTGGCCAACAACGCTCCTTTTGGCAGGCAGATGTATTCTTCAAAACGAACTGTTAGTGATCTCTAGTACAGTCAGCATGCTATTGTGGAACGTTTCGCTAATACCCCCATTGAACTGCTTCGGCCTTCCCGGGATCAGGTGCCAGTCAAACCAAAATCTGCTGCTGTTGGTACATGATGATTGTTTGGCACAATAATCGAGCACCGATAAACTAGGAATCCCAAATCCTTTGCGATGGAACCGACGATTATGCATTTAAAGACTCCGCTATAAAAAATGCATCAAGAGGGTCTTGAAAGCGATCCAGATCGATGTAAAAAATTGGAGACAGTTGGTTGCGAACCTGCCCTACATGACATCGAACCCAATCATATTGGAAAAGAAACAATCGAAGAAGCGAGTATCGGCCCGGGGACATGGCCCGTCGTGAGATTCAAGTCGCCGAACCTAGATGAATCTCCTCGTGTCACCGTCGAATACGGCGGACAGTTGACGAAACATTCGTCATGGACAGCGGTGTGAGACCATCCTTCAACGGCTAAGACAAAACTTTTGATCACAGCTCACCAGTGCATAAGTAAACCGACTTGATACCTTGAGCAAGTCTCATCAACTCTTAAACCCGTGCCGGCAATACTGTGAAACCAGTATCAGCAGGTTTGTGGATTGCAATTGCTGAGCAATGTCTACATCAGACTATTTGATCAGCATTATTCCCTTTGACTGGCAGATGAGGTCTTCATGAGAACCAAAAAATGATGATATTCTAATAAGTATGTGTTGTGTCGGAAGACTACCACCCTTCTTGAAGATGAACTTGTCTGCGTCTGTGAACAAAGACTTTAAATAGTGGCATGTCAGTTGACATGGGGAAGACAGATAGAGAAGTTCTTAGCTGAGCTAGTTATTGACTACACAGGCGATTTCTGTACCTTTTTACCAACCTATTAAAATCCGTATTATTTGGCGTTTGTCTCTACTAACCCCAAATCAACAGCATAACAGTATGTTATTGGCTAATGCGTCCATTGTACTACTTCGGGTTTCCAAGGGACCGGGTGTTATTCAGTTCAGGGAGTGATGTCGTTGGTGCGCGAGCACACATTGGTACTATCATCCAGCGCGGTCAACGGATAGAATGAGGCGTCAAAGTCCTGTGTGGTGGCGGTGGCATCAGGCCTGAGAAGCTGGAAGAGGTTAGTACATGCGGCTTGAGTAAGATGGCCGTATAATGGTGAAACCGCAGGCAACTCTTGTATGAGATTACTGCTTTTTATGACTGGCAGGATGAAAACATTTGAAAAATTTGGAAAAAAAAAATAACTGACTGAAGCTTCCCGTACCATAGATAGGGTGAAGCCAGTGTCAGCAGTTTGGTGAATTGCAATTACTGAGCAATGCCTGCGTCAGACTATTTGGTCAGCATTGTTCCCTTTGGCAGGCGGATGAGTTCTCCATTAGAAGCAACAGTTGGTGATATCTAAGATAGTTTGAATGTTACGGCAGTGCATTTGGGTAATGCGTTCTTTGTAATACGTCGGCTTTCCATGGGACCGGGTGTTATTCAATTCAGGGAGTGCTGTTGTTGATGGAGTCAAAGACCCGTGCAATGACGGGGGCATCTTGCCTGAGAAGCTAGATGTTAGCCTGAACTCTGAGTAGATGCGGTTGGAGTAAGATGGCCGTATGCTGGTGAACCTGTAGACAACTCTAACACGGATATGGAATAACACAGATATATTACAAACAGGAATATATACAGAGAGGTAGAAAAATGTTAGTACGAACAATCAGGTTTAGCAGGGAGAACAATGTAGTCTCGACCAGTATCACTATTCCAATATCTTGTAGTAATTGCCTGAACGCGACTCTGTTTCGGACTGCCTCTGACTCAATTGACTCACTCACTCGCTCTGACTGACTGACAGACTTCTGACAGACTTCACTCCACTCCTGACGGACTTCACTCCAGACTTCAGACTGAACTCAGACTTCAGACGGTACGGTATTCAGTCCCCCCAAAGAGGGCATCATGTGGCACAATGCCGGTTTAACGTGGGATCTCCGAGCCCGTGGGATCTCTGAGGATGTGGGATCTGGATGTGAGCCCATGGGCTGTAAAACGGGTTTTGGAAAACCCGAATATAACGGGTTCACGTTGTCTCGATTCTTGAGAGACACGCCCTTCGGCGTAGCTTCGTCCGTAGGCAGAGAGTTCAACCGATCAGCCGGTCAGCCGGTCGTCCGACTTCGGACTGAACTCCCTGCTTCGTCTTGAGGCGCAGTATTTATTACGTATGGAATAGTCCATTATGTTATTATGGGTAAGGTCCCATAACAACAAGATTTACAGAGTCATCGAAAGATAACTTTTCTTTTTAATCTGATGCCAACGTTGAAAATACTGAGTACACTTGGATCAAATGTAAACTCGAAACAAGGAAGATTAGTTCTCTGTATCGTGTCAGAAAGTTTTTACTCGTCTGAGTCCATCTTTCATATTGTTGAATATTGGTTAATTGCAAGGTAGGCTGGAGTAGTCACTCAAAATGAAAAATACACCCACTGAGTGATTTAATGGAGAGATATCTGAGTGAATAGAGTCCATTCATGCAAATGTGTTGGGCAGGCCCATTATAGTAAAGTGGACTAACCTACATGATGTATTAGGTAATCTATAAACGAGGTAGGTTAGCTAGCTTGCCTTTCTACAACGAGACACAATGAGGCAGCCATGTTAGAAGGTTATTTGACTTCTACACATACCTATATGCATAGAATTGGTAGACTCTCCCCTCTACGTATGAGGGTCAAGCAGTTCAGTTCCTAGGAACGGACAACCCAGACACCACAGATATGATTTGATTATAGTGGTGAAGGCTTTGGGCAGAACCAGGACACATTTGGAAGACCTTGAATAAAAAGACGATGCACTCAATGGCACAAACAGGTTTTGAATTCAAAAGTTGTCCTTCACCAAGACCTGTTGCCAAGGCGCCTCAGTCTGTCCTGCTATTTACCCATAGTCTGGATGGGGAGAAGAAGACATGGAATACCTTTCCCAAGGGTATTAGCTGAAAAACAAAATCTAACGGATTCGACTGGAATTTGCTCTTGTCTGATTCCTCAACCCGAACCGCTATCCACTATCCGTCCTTGCTATGGAATATTACATGGAATATTGCTGTCATATATGGTCTGGTACTCCCGCTGTGCGTCTTGAAAAAATCCAGAGATGAATACGCAATGCAATACGTCCTGATCTGGCATCTCGTCTTTTTTAATGACGTGCCGTCGCTTCCCTCTGTCTCTTCTACAAATACTTTCACGGCAACTGTTCCAACGAGCTACTTTCGCTGGTTCCCAGACTGCATGAATTTAAGCGTGCTACTAGGCTGACATCTCGGCCCCACTTTCGAAACTTTTAAATATAACCGCCTCTTTTACTCAACATCTTCTCTCGCACTTCCCGTCTGTGGAACTTCCTTCCTCTTATTTGCTTCCTGATAACTATAATCTTCAAATATTCAAATGTAATGTCAATCGACATCTTCTGATACCTTGATCTTGTTCCCTGTCCTTCTCTGTATCCTCTCCCCAAACATTCTTCTTTACTCTTGTTCTCAATCCTCTGCTAGTCGCACTTATGGCTAGATTGGAGTGAATTGCTTTAAAAAAAAATTCGTCATGGACAGCGGGTTGATACCATTCTTCGTTGATGGCCTCGGGTTAGATCGATTTTTTGATCGCAGCTAACCAATGGAGAAGTAAACCGACTCCTCTCCTCCGCTAGATGAAAGGTTTGGCCCGAAAAATGATCGGCTACGTTGTATCCGTGATCAAGGCGAGATTTAAGGTTGGAAGATATTGGATTTGGTTACACCTGGAGATAAATGAACTCTGCCAGGTCAACTTGGACAAGACACAATTTCAACCCAGGGAAGATGTGAAGGGAACTGATCATGCGCTCACCCACGTAGCCACCCTACAACCCCAGCTGCTTATGGAGCTGATGAATATGATATGTATGCTGATGTGTAATTACAAAAACAGTCGAAACGGGCATGGTTCTTGCCAATTAAAAAAAAATCTTGCAATAAATAATTTCTTTAAAGGATCATCGTCTAAAGTCTCATCGTCATGCCGACAATCACCTGACAATTGTTTACCTTTATTCTGCTCGTCCTCATAATATGCATTTCTTACACCCAATTTCAATCTAATAACTCTCTACTTTGAGTGGCCCTTGAGCCTTGTTTTGGGTGTATTAACGTAAATAAATTTTAAAAAATTCAAATATGATATAGATTTGACACAAACTAGATTTAATTTGTGACTTACCACACGGACATTGGTTCTTTTTATACTTGAGTCTCGGGTGGAGTAATGGATAGTGGCGTGGATTGAGGAATCGGAGAGCCGAGTTCGAATTCAAGTCGAATCCATTACATTTACTTAAAGCTAATACCCCTGGGAAAGGTATGAATCCTTTTCTTCTCCTCCCAGGTATGGGTAAATAGCAGGACAGACCGGGCTCTGTAGCCTTGGATGGCAACTGATCTACCGCAGAAAGAAATTGCAGCCTACTCCGGGAAAAAATCTGCCTCATCTGTCATGTATCGAAAGATAAATGATCGCCTAAGTGTGTATCACGCATGGCACATAATAGACTGACTGACTCGAGGCAAATATTAGTAGACTTAACACTTTAGACTATAGACAAATACTGTTTGGTTTTATACTTGAGTCTATATGCAAGCATTGTTTGGGTGCATGTTTGAGCATATAGGTAAACATTGGTGGTCATCACCAGTGGTGTAATGGTTAGCAAATTTGTCTCGCTAGAACAATTACGACTGAGTAATGAGTTCGATCCTCACTGGGTGCCCCATACTTTCGGCCTTGTGCCACATCTAAGCTACGCTTGGAAAATAACTATAGGTAAATATTGGTCTGGTTTATACTTGAACATATAGGTAAGCATTGTTCAGGATTATACTTGAGGCTATAGGTAAGCATTGGTTGTATCTATACTTGAGTCTATAGTTAAATATTGTTCGGATTTGTCTCTAGGTAAATATTGTTTGGGTCTATACTTGATTCTGTAGGTAAATATAGTTCGGATTTATACTCGAGTCTATAGGTTCACATATTTCGGCTTTACGTCTATAGTCAAATATTGGTAGGGTTTATACTTGAGTCTATAGGTAAAGATTATTCAATATTATACTTGTCTCTATAAGTAAACATCGTTCGGGTTTATACTTGAGTCTATAAGCAATCGCTGATTTTAGAATCAGCTTTATATTTCTGAATTAATTTCTGAATAAATGTATTTAAACAGTGCTTAAACCAGTCAAAATAGGAACTCAGAACATCTATACATTTCTGCCATCGATTTACAAGGTTATTTTTGCTTTTACGATAAAGCTCTAAGGGTTTGAACTTCAAGAAATTTGGAATGCATTTTCGGTATCTTCTTTGTAATTGGATGTCTTTTGGCTTAAAAAATGTCAAGATGCTTGTTGTCAAGAGACGAAGGGCGGAGTCTCTAAAATTAAAGTTAAACAGACAATGAACCCGTTTATACGGGTTCAACCCATAATATTTTTTTGCCGAGCCCACGGGTTCGGAGATCTCACGTTAAACCGGCCTTGTAAATACAAGATGCCCTCGTGGGGGGTGACTAAATACCGTTCATTCTGAAGTCTGGAGTGAAGTCCGTCAGGAGTCTGTCAGTCAGTTAGTCAGTCAGAGCGAGCGAGTCAGTCAGTCGAGTCAGAGGCAGTCCGAAACAGAGTCGCGTTCAGACAATTATTACTAAACCTGATTGTTCGTACTAACACTTTCTACTTCTCTGTATATATTCCTGTTTGTAATATATCTGTGTTATTCCATATCCGTATTCGAGTTCTTCTTTATTGGTTCTACCTTGGACTATCACCGTGGTACAAGGAACCGGACAATAGCAAGACCAGAAGATAGGGTGGAGGTGGTCAAGTTTCTTATCCCACATCGGTGAGCATCTTCAGTGCCATTCTGGTAATATATTCCCGAGCATTGACATGAAGAAAATTTGGCCTGTTCGAGTAATCAGGGCCAGAAGCATCTTGGTAAACTGAATGTGTTTCTCATCCAGTCGATGGCAGTAAATTTGCACGTCAAGAAATCTTTGAATGCAGTTTCTCTATCTTCTTTGCAACTTGATGTGTTTTGGCTTAAAAAATTGTCAAGATGCTTAAAAATGCGGCGAGAGACCAGGTGAATATGGTGGATATGTCCAAGGCTCTTACCCCACCATGGTGAGAATCTTCAGTGTTATCCTGGCAATGTATCCCCGAGCATTGACATAAAGAAGATTTTAACTTGGTCGATTAATCAAGGCCAGAAACATTTTTGTTTAACTGAATGTATATTTCATCGGAGGAAAGGTAGAAAGATATAAGAACAAAAGATTTCAGATAAACGTGACAAATAAAGGATAAATATATATATATATATATATATATATATATATATATATATATGTGTGTGTGTGTGTGTGTGTGTGTGTGTGTGTGTGTGTGTGTGAAACAGTGTGTATATAAATATAAATAAATATATATAATATAATTATTTATATATATATATATTTAAATAATGCAAATTTTAGAAAGGCTCAATATCAGAGATAGATTTTTAACATATTTGGTTGGATAGATGTGAATTTTTTTGACCCTGGGTTTCAAGCTTTAGCGATCGTCAGACAAACTTATATATATATATGTGTGTGCGTGTGTGTGTGTGTATGTGTGTGTATGTGTGTATATATATATATATATATGTATATATATAGATAGATATAGATATATAGTTATATATATATAAAGATATACAAAGAGTTAATTGATACGTTTTTAAGGCTTATCGACTTTTTCAAGGTTAATTAAAATCCCAAAGTATTTCTTTTACATTGTAAGAATATTTTTGAGATAATAATAGTTTTATTGATACAAATCTTGATATTTAACCCTTAAATGGGAGGAGGGTTCATGCCTTTTTCCCTTTTTGAAGATAACAATGCTTTACTGAATTCCTACTATTTAATTCAAAGCTGGGGAGAAGAGATGAAATCAAACCTCTCAATGTTATTTGCAAGTCAATATAAAGAATCCGACATGAGTTCGAACTCGGCTCACCGTTCAACAATTCTGAGCCATAATACATTTCACCAAAATATCTTTTATAAAATTCAAAATTAAAGCCCCTGGAAATTTAGAGGGGTCATCATCTAGATACGGAAAAAAAACTTTTTTCAGTTTTTTAACTTCTGTCATCTTACGGGAACCGGTGCTTCAGCCTGATGTGGACGTAAGGCCATCATGAGTCGAGGATAGGAGAGGGAAGAAAGAGACAAAGGGATAAGTGAGAGGAACATAAAAAGAGGCCAGAACAGAAAAGAAAAGGAGAGTAAGAGAAAAGAATGGAAAAAGAAAAAAGAAAAGAAGAGGAAAAATTAAAAGGGACACAGAGAAAAACGATGAAATGAAAAAAAAAAAGAGATTCCATTTTGCTTTGAAAAGGAAAGAGAAAGAGAGAAAAGAAGAGGAAAATAATCAAGAGAGAATAAAAGAAGTGAAAAGAAAGAAAGAGACACAGAGAGAAAAAAAACGGCAAAAGAAAGAAAAGAAAGAGAGAGAGAGAGAGAGAGAGTGTGAGTGGGGAGAGATAGAAAAGAAAGGGAAAAGAAAAAGTGACAGAAAAGAAAGGGAAACGGAAGAGACAGAGAGAGAAAAGAAAGAAAAAAGAAAAAAGACAGAGAAAAGAAAGGGAAAAGAAAGAGACAGGGAGAAAAGAAAAAAAATGAAAGAGACATTATAAAAAAGAGAGAAATAGAGAGAGAAATTTTTTGATAAAAAAGAGATTTGGTGAGAATAGAAAGAGAGAACGATAGGAAGAATTAGAGGGAATAAAAAAAGAGAGAATTTAGAAAGAAAGAAGGCAATATAGAAAAAAAATACGTTAAACGTTTCATTTTTCCATTGGACTTCTTCAGACTCAATAGTTTATTTATCAACAGAATCATACATATTTAAGGAAAAAGAAGGAAATATAATAAACACAAGTCACAATTCTACAACGAAAAACCTCGAAGATACATCGATTCTTAAGTTTAAATTTAAATGTATCGATATAATATATTTTAATGAAATGCAATATAAAAATTGCTAATGCCTTTAGTTTTTTGCTTTTATCGCTATTGTTTTTTAAATTATTCAATATAATTTACCGGCGATAAGTCAAACAATGTATTCTTGCAGAGAGCACACGTACAAACATGCACAGGCTCGTGCTCATGGTAACTGCGTGATGAGCTAATTGCTTTATTTTTGCCTCGCACTGTGCTGATAAGGTTTTACTAGTGACGTCTGCTATCAAGTCTGGTTACATCGCACGAAAGCTGATTAACACGTGATGGGAAAATAAAAAAAAAAGTAAGAGAAAGCGAAAAGAGGTGGTGGTGGTGGTCGTTGTGATGGTGGGAGGAAGACTTGGTTGTGGCGGGTGACGTCATCACAATTGAAATGTTTAACTACCGACCTGGTATTAAAATAGTGTTTTTATCTTGTCGTGAGAGATATTGTTTATTTTTGTTTTGAGAAGGAACAAATTGATATAAAAAAGACAATAAAAAAAAAAAAAAAAAAAAAAAAAAAAAAAAGAACAGAAGACTAAAGATAAGAGAAAAAAGAAAAAGAAAGAAAAAATGTAGAAGGAATAGAAGAGGGAGAAAGAGATATGGAGAGAGAAAGATCGTAAAAAAAAAAGAAAGTGAAAGATGAAAAAAGATAAGAGAAGGAATAGACGAGAAAGAAAGAGAAAGATAGAAAGAGAAGAAGTGGAGGGAGAAAGATAGAAAGATGCAAGCGAAGAAGGAAGAGAGAAAGAACGAAAAAAAGAAAGAAAGGTGTGAAAGATAATAACAGATTCGGAAAAGGAGGAGAAGGAAAGAAAGAGGAAAATAGAAAGAGATAAGAGAGAGAAAGATAGAAAGAGATAAGGGAAAAAGTGAGAGAGAAAGGACGAAAAAGAAAAGAGAGTGAAAATAAAACAGATAAAGGAAAGAAAAGGAAAGAAGAAGGAGAAAGATAGAAATAGGAGAAGAAGAGGGGAAAGATAGAAAGAGACAAGGAAAGAGGGAGAAGGAAAGGATGAAAAAGAGAAGACAAAGATAAAACGATAAGGGAAGGCAGAGAAGAAAAAAGGAAGATAGTTTGTCTAAATGAAGATTAAGAGAAAAATAGAAATAAAAGAAGGGAAAAAAAGAGAGAATAAACGAAAAAGAGATACAAACAGATATGGGAAGAAAGAGGAGAGAATGGAGAAAGATAGAAAGAGACATAGAAAAGGAGAAGAAGAAAGAAAGAGACAAGGGAAGAAGAAAGAGGAAAAGATAGAAAGACATAAATGAAAAAGAGACGAGGGTGAAAGATAGAACCATCTAAGGGAAGAAAGGATAAAGAGAGAAAGATAGAGACAGATTAGAGAAGGAAGACAAGAGAGAAAGATGCAAGTGCGGTAAGAAGAGAGACAAATAGAAAATGATAAAACAGACAGGAGAGAGAAAGATATAAAGAGATAAAAAAAAAGAAGAAAAGAAAAAGAAAAAAGAGATAAGAGAAAGAAGAGAAAGAGAGAAGGATAGAAAAAAAAAAAGAAAGAAAGAAGAAAAGAAGAAAGATTAAAAAGAGAAAAGAAGAAGAGAAGAAAGAAAGAAATGAAAGAAAAGAAGAGAAAGAAGAAAAGAGAGAGAAAAAAAGAAAGAAAAAAAAGAAAAAAAGAAAAAAAAAAAAAAAGAGAAAAATAAAAAGAGATAAGAGAAAGAAGAGAAGAAGAAGAGAAAGAAAGAAAAAGAGAAAGGAGAGAAAGAAAGATTAAAAAGAGAAAGGGGAAAAAAGGAAAAGAAAAAGAGAAAGAAAGAAGAGAGAGAAAGAGAAAAAGAAAGAAAAAAAAGAAAGATAGAAAGAGAAAAGAGAAAGAAGAGAAGAAAAAGAAAAAGAAAAGAAAAAAGAAAGAAGAGAAGAGAAAGAAAGATAGAAAAGATAAGAAAAAAGAAGAGAAGAGAAAGAAAGAAAAAAAAAAGAAAGAAAGAAAAAAAAAAAAGAAAAGATCAAAGAAAAAAAAAAAGAAAAGAGAGAAAGAAAAAAAAAAAAGAAAGAGAAGAAAAAAAAAGAAAAAAGAAAGAAAGAGAAAAAAAAAGAAAGAAAAAAGAGAAAAAAAAAAAGAAAAGAGAAAGAAGGGAAAAGAAAGAAAAATGAAAAAAAAATAAGAAAAGAAAGAAAAGAGAAGAGAAAGAAAAAAAAAAAAAGAAAGAAAAAAGGAGAAAGAAAATGAAAAGATAAGAGAAAAGTTTTTTTTTCTGAAAGAGATAAGAGAAAAAAGAGAAAGAGAGAAAGAAAAAGAGAAAGAAGAAAAGAAGAAAGAAGAAAAGAAAGAAAGAAGAAGAAAAAAGAGAAAAAAGAAGAAAGAAAAAAAGAGAAGAAAAAGAGAAAGAAAAAAAAAAGAAGAGAAAGAAGAAAAATAAGAGAATAAAGAGAAGAATTGAAAAAAAAAAGAAAGAAATAAAAAAGGAGAGAAGACAAAAAGAAAAAGAGAAAAGAAGAGAAGAGAGAGAAAGAGATAAGAGAAAGAAGAGAGAGAAAGATAGAAAGAGATAAGAGAAAGAAGAGAAGAGAGAGAACGATAGAAAGAGATAAGAGAAAGAAGAGAAGAGAGAGAAAGAAAGAAAGACGTAAGAAATGGAAAAGAAGGGGGATAAAGATCGGTAGAGACAAGGGAAGAAATGTGAGAGAATGAGATAAAGGAAAAATAGAAGAGAAGAAAAGATAGAAAGCGAAAATAGTAGGAGGAGGAGAAGAGACAAAAAGATAGAAAGAGACAGGAGAAGAAAGGAGAGAGAAATATAGAAAAAGAGAAGAGAGTGAAAGATAAAGAAAAAGATACGAGAAGGAAGAAAGAGAAGAAAGAGAAAAGAGAAGGAAGAGAAAAGAAAGAAAGCGAGAGAGAGAGAGAGAGAAGGTAAGAAAGTAGAGAGAGAAATATAGAAAGAGATAAGAGAAAGCAGAGAAGGAAATTAAAGATTGAAAAAAGAGAAGGAAAGGAAAAGGAAGAGAGAGGAAGACAGAAAGAGACATGGAAAGAAAGGAGAGAGAAAGATAAAAAGAGATAAGGGGAAAAGTTAAGGGAGTTCAAGACAGGAAAGGGAAGAACGAAAAGAGAGAAAGATAGAAGGAGGTAATGAAAGGAAGAGAAGAGAGTCAAAGATTTAAAAAGATAAAGGAAAAAAGGAGAGAGAAAGAGAGAAAAAGATTAGCAAAATAAGAGGGAATGAAAGAGAAAGAGTTAAATGAAGAAAAGAGAGAGAGAGAGATAGAAAGGAAAGAAGAGAACGGAGAGAACAATGAAAAGAAACAAGGGAAAGAAGAGATAAGAGAGGAAGATAGAAAGAGATAAAAGAAGGAAGAGAATAGAGGGAAAGATCTAAAAATATAAGGGAAGATAGGAGAGTGAGAAAGATCGAAAAAGTTAAGAGGAGGAAACGAAGAAAGAGTAAGATAAAAGTAGATAAGGAAAAAAAGGAGAGAGAGAGAGAAAGATAGAAAGAGAGAAGGGAAAAGAGAGAGAAAGATAGAAAGATATAAAGGAAGGAAGGTGAGATAAATGTAGAAGATAAAGGAAGGAAGAAATGAGAGAGAAGGAGGGAGGGGAAAGAGAAAAATATAGACAAGGGGAAAAATGGGAGAAAGATCGAAAAAGTTAAGAGGAGGAAATGAAGAAAGAGTAAGATAAAAAGTAGATAAGGGAAAAAAAGGAGAAAGAGAGAGATAGAAAGAGAGAAGGGAAAAGAGAGAGAAAGATAGAAAGAGATAAGTGAATAACGGGGAGAAAACGGTAAGAGAAAGAAAGAAATAGGTAAGTAAAGGAAGAGAAGAGAGAGGAAGGCGTAAAGATATAAACGAAGAAAGAAGAAAAAAGAAAGATAGAAGAGAAGTGAGATAAAGAAAAAGAAAAAAGATAAGGGAAGAAAAAAGAGAGAGAAAGACAGCAAAAGGTAAACGAAAGAAAAATAAAACAGATGACGAAAGAAAAAGACAAAATTAAGAGCGGGAAAAAAAGGGAAAGTTAAGAAGAGATACAGGAAAGAAGGAAAGAGAGAGAAAAATAAAATGAAAAGTAAATAAAGAAGAGAGAGAAAGATCGAAAGAAGTAAAGGCTGGAAGAGAAGGTAAAGAAAGATAGAGATAAACGAAGAAAGCGAGTGAATTCTAGAAAGCGATAAAGAAAATGAAGAGAAGAGAGGGAAAAGATTGATAAGAACAAGGGAGGAAAAGGAAGAGAAATTTAGAGGATAAAGAAAGTAACGTGAGAGAAAGATAGCGGGAGTAACGGGAGAAAGGAGAGGTTTCAAAGATAGAAATATATAAGGCAGGTAAAAAAAATGACAGAAAGAAATAAAGGATGAGAGGGGAGAAGAAGATAGAAAAAGATAAGAGAAGAGAAAGAAAGGAATAATCGAAAGGGTCGAGGCAGATAGAAAGATATAAGGTAGGGAAGAGTAAAAAGAGAAGCAGGAAGAACGGGGAGAAAGAAAGATAGAAAGTGGCATGGGAAGGATGAAAAGAGAGAGAAAGACGTAAAGATTAAATGAAGAAAGAAAAAGAAAAGTCGAAAGAGAAGATAAAAAAGAGATCGATAGAAAGTGACGCTGGAAGAAAGAGGAAAGAAAAGATAGACAAAGATAAGTTCTCCAGTGCCTTAACCAGGTATTGAACTCACACTATTTGGATCCTGTCACAGAATCTAACTAAAGCCTTTATCTACTGTGTCATATGACCTTGAGGGGAGTTAACAGGAGATAACTGACATCCATTAGTCATGACACATGGCACTAGAACAGTCTACCCCAGTGAGCGAAATAAAGGGTTCAGTTCAACATTCCAACCACCTGAAGAAGGTCGGATCATACACTGTTGTGATAAACATGGCAACAAAGATGAGGACAATAGTCCGAATAATGAAAATAGTGTACATAATACCTCATCTCAGACATATAGACAGAGACTGAAGGGCCGAAACGTTGTGATAAATATAGCAACAAAGATGAGGACAATAGTCCGAATGATGTAAATAGTGTACATAATGCCTCATCTCAGAAATATAGACAGATCTTTCAGGCATTAATCCATATAATATTCTAAATTCCTTAAATAAATCTAACTTTATTCTAAATATAACTTCAACAAAACTACAAGAGAAAACCCACCAGCACCAGAAAAGCTGAGTATCATCTACCATGTATTCAATTGTGAAAGCACAATAACAAATGTCATATGTTTACTACTTCAAAGCTTACATGAAAATTTAATTCGACCTTAAATGACCCATAAGTTATTGATATGTCGTTATACAAACAAATCAACCCTTGCCAAAGAATAAACTGTTAGCGTAGAACTTACGATTGCACCTAGCCATTTCAACTGTAAAATGGTGAGACCTTACAGCCAATCTAGTACTGCGCTTAAATTCATAAAATCTAGGTACCAGAGAGGAAAGCTCATCAGATCAATCATTATGAAATATTTATAGAGAAGGCACATGAAATCTATGTTACGGCGGTGGGGAAGTGACTGAAACCGTGATGCTCTGTCAGTACCGATAACATTGCAGATTCTTTTTGGGATTTTATCAAGAATTTTAAAATACATTGCAGAAGCATCAGACCATATGTTGCAGCAATATTAGAAGCATGGAAAAATGGTAGTCTTACAAACGTGTAAGCTAGATTCTGGTGAAATAAATTGTCTAACACGACATACTGAACCAACTTTCCAAGCAGCAGACATAGTAATTGATTTAATATAATCTTTCCATTTCACGTTAGCCTGTGAATGTGCAAGTTACTCTCCTGGACGGGGTTATCATCCACCATGCTGATAAAATACAGAAAGGGGTCTCTCAGATGATTAATATAAAGCAGTTTTGTAGGTGTTAAAATTAACAAGCCATTCCTTGCCCCAGTTAACAGCAGGTTTTGGGTCACTTTTGAGATCAGGTGCTAATTTGAGCTTCTTGAACTGATCAGACTTAAGACAGGAGTAAATCATTGTGTAATCAACCTACATTATAGCAGTGAAAAAGTGACTGAAGCCAAGATGCCAGTCAAGACCAATAACATTGCAGATTCTTTAGATTTTATCAAGAATCTCTAAATATATAGCAGAAACACCAGTGGCAGCAATATTCAAAGTATGGATGAATGGTAGACCTATAAATATTATAAGATTGTTTAGCATGGCAAAGTGAATCAACTTTCCTAGCAGTAGATCTAGCAATTGATTCAATATAATCTTTCCACTTCATGTCAGCAGAAAACATTAGCTTGAGAAATCGCAATGCGTCACTTTCTTGAGGTTTAATATAAAGCAATAACATTACTTGTTATGTTAAAATTTAAATATTTTTTTTATAATAAAAATACACAACAAAAAGAAATGCAACACACAGAACTCTCATGATCAGAATAAGAAAGAGATAACTGGAATTTCTTTGACATATAATGAGGATGAGGGCTTGGAAAACGTAACACTGACAGGGCATACAGTGAAATAGGGAAAGGCAGTGAACCACTTCCTTGACAAGCTTGTGTGATGGATACATTAACGGACAGCAAGAGGTTTTAGAAAGAGAGAATAAAAAAACACTAACTCGGCAAAGGATAAGAAGTTGCGGAGATCCATGATCGTACATATCCTAAAAGAACGCGTCACTGAGGCTTACGAACATATCGCGTTGAAACACCGGTTCTCGCCCGATAACCGATTTTAAGCAACGTCGAGCCTGGTCAGTACCTGGATGGGTGATCGCTTCGGAATACCAGGTGCTGTAAGCTTGTATCTGCGAGTGATAGATTGAATAAGGGACCGGAATTGGAAATTGGAGAGTAGAGTTCTAATTCTAGTCGGGTTTGTTATATTCACTTACGTGCTTCTTCTCCCCCAGCTATGGGTTAAATAGTCGAACTTGTGTCAGTAAATTATTATTATCTTCAGAAATTTATAACAATTCGAAAACATGTTCTGGCTTTACATAACCTGCTAGGTTGATACATCGTAAAAAAAACAAATTAGTCAATGAACCTAGTTCTTGCCTTTTTTAGATCTTGGTCACGTGTTCTTTTCAGAGACTTCTCAGCATCCTTCTGTAGTATTACATGGTTTCGAGTTCTTCATCAGAAGGGAACTGTCTTACAATCAGTGTTTTGCAGGAAGATAAATAGAAAAAACTGCATACGGTCTCGTGCTCAGCCTCGGAACTCAGCTTAATGGCATAAATCTAGTACTCTGGTCGATTCTCTGTAATTCGATTTTCCAGACTTCCAGACGTGAATCATTAAAACCATCTGTACATTTTCCATAATGTGGGCAAAGCTTTAAATAAAATGGAAGCAAAAAGGATACTTATATTACGCACCAGAAAGAGATAGTTGCGATTTCTACGTCACATAATGAGGAAAGAAGGCTTGGAAAATTTAACACTCACAGGACAAGGGGGACATAAAAAACACAGCTCACACCCTACCTAACGAGCTTGTGTGAATGGTTGGCAAAACATTGTTTAGGAGATATGGCAAAAATACAAACATTATTAGCGGCTACACAGGACAAGAAGCTTTGGAGCGCCATAATATTAATCGTGCAACACCTTCCCCGGTCATCCAATATTTCCAACACCGTGGTTGGTCGCTGAAGTGACCGCTTCAATCCCGAGCTAACCTTATCCCACGTTGTGATTTAAGGTTGATCATAAGGCAGCCAAGATCGAATCGTCGCAGGGATCTACGTGTTGGGTGGGTCCTATCAGGGCGAAGACATACAGGAAAAAAAATAACACTTGAATAAATTAAGTTTGGTTTGGTTTGTTTTGTTTTACGGCATATCAACCTCAATGGGTCATTTAATGCCGTCAACTTTTTTTTCTTGGTAATATTTTTGTTTTGTCAAAAATCTATTTCTGTTAATATTTTTTCCTCAAAAATGTATAGCTGGTAATATTATTTTTTCAGAAACGTATAGCTGGTAATATTATTTATTTTTCTTCAAAAATTTATTCCTGGTAATAATTTTTACAAAGTATTTCTGGTATTAAAACCTATTTTTACACTTTTATAATGCTTTTTTACGTCAGTTTCTGGTTTAACTATTTGCCCAAAGTTGGGACCCTAACAGGTGCTACCACCCCGGGTCAGGGTGGACCTGAGAACACCAGCAATTACAAGGTGGTTTGTCGCTCCTCAAAGCCTCCTGATCAGAGGCCTTGCTGTTGGATGTAGTTTATTGTCTTACCCTGGACGCGGATGTAGTTTACCGTCATACTCAGGACGGGAATAAATTAAACAAAAGTAAATATTGTTTTTATATCAGTCCTCCGTGCAATAATTGAGTTTGTATGCAATTAATTATCAGCCCAACCCGCGTCTAAATCGGAAGTGATATTCTTGTTGACCTGGCAACAAGTTTGGCACAAGGCTGAAGTCGGAGGCTTTCATCGGCAGATTTCTATCTCTCTCTCTCTCTTGTCTCTGGTCTCGTCTCCGTCTCTCCTGTCTCTCTTCTCTCTTCTGCCGAATTCGCTTCGCGCATTCGTATTTATGGACATTCGCCCAAACTGGCGAAGTAAAAGAATTCGATAATTCTGATAAATTCCCTTCTTCAACTCTTTCATATTATTACCTCTCACTAAATCTCCTCAGGGAGCGTGGGTGCTTTATCTACCCCCTCCTGGTATTCCGACTCAACTTTCGAACAGGGGAATCAACTCCAAATTCGTTCTTTACAAAAAATGAGAATTTCGCTTTACAGTTTGCATTTTCAGCTGCATGCCATTCAACATTACCCCTTAAATCTGGACCACTTTTCCATTGTTCAACCTGTTCGACACACAGTTCAAGTCTTTTAAGTGTGAATTAAATCCTCAATTCTTCCCACAGTTTTTTGGTATTAACCCTTCTCGTTTCAATGTCTCTCAGCACAAAATACATTCTGTTGATAAGAACATTTCTTAGGTTTTATTTTACCGAGGTAACAACAAATAGTATCATATAATCACCTACGTCGTGAAGTGGCACGTCACGTAGAAGATGAAGAATCATTTTATATGAAGAAAATTTTCACTCTTTGACAAGCCCTAAGCAATGCCATATTTTATTCTCATATTTTTTTCATTTTTCGAGGAGAATAATTCGAAACAGTTACTTGATATGACATCAAAAGTTCCTCGAACCTACAGTTAACTCATAATTATTTTTAAACTAATTAATTCTCTTATTAAGTGCAAAATCTTATGATAAGATCAATACTTATATTCTGTATATAAACGATTATTTTAAAGTCAGCCGCTTTGGAATTATATTTCTTTCATTTATTTATTCACTTAGCGAAACTTGCGCCGCCGATATGATCACCACTCCCCTACTTTAACTCACAATTGTGGTTCATGGTGACATTCAATAGAGAACAGTTTTTCTTTTTGCAGCGGGGATGTTAACGTTACCCCGTCTCTCCTCTCAGAAATTAAAGAGTCCTACAAAGCAGCAGAATATTACTTCTAGACTGGCGATGGTATACGCGTTGCGCAGACTACGTAGCTCCCCCACCACCTCTCGGCCGTTGCGGCAAGATGCAAAGGAATAAAAGTTATTACATTTGGAGCCGTCTTGGTCGCTGGAGTTGCCGGAAAGTTGTCAGCGTTGACATCCAACCGCCTTCGGGGGACTAGTCTGGGTTTTCTGTTTGGATTTACTACCATAGTCTCTTTCGTATCTTGGATATAACCGCAAGGCAGCAGAGTTTTAAAATAATAGTTTCCGAGGCAGCTGGTTATGACGCGCCAGTTTTCCGCATTCTCCTGCTTGGAGCTGGACTTATTTGTCACAGTCTATTTGAGACACATGCCACAGAAGCATTTTATAGAGAGTGGGGGCTTTCCCCCACTATTACCCCCGGCTATGACTACATTTCGAACATAGTTTACGTCTATAAACTACATTTAGAACCTTCAAAAGATGAACGGTTTTTCTTTTTAAGTATATAAAATTTTAGGTAAAATAAGAACGCTAGAAAGCAAGAGAAATTACGAAAAAATGTATATAGGCAAACACGAATATCGAAAAGTTTGTTAATTTAAAAAAAAAAAAGATTGCAGAAACAAAAATGAAATTATAAATTGGGTTTTTATGCCCCAAATACTCGGAGATTATGACGTCATTATTTAACATAAAATCAAATCATTTATGCAGTCTTTTTGACAGCACTAACACTTAAACTATCAATTGATAAAAATTAACGTGAGTAAAAAATGCAAAGTTGATAAATACAAATTTAAGTAAGTAAAAAATAGAAAGTAAAAATAACGCAGACGATCTTCAGTTTAGTTGTAAAAAAAAAATCTAATTCAAAAAAAAAAGGTAATTGTGGAAAAAATTGAAATAAATAATAAAAAATAATACATATATAAGTTCAAATAAATATAATAATTATAATACATATATATAATAAATGAAATAAAATAAATAATAATTGCGAATTATATTAAATCATTATATTTAAAATGCGTTTTAAAGGAAAGATGATCCGTTCTGTCGAAACTCGAAAAAAAATTAACGGATTTTAAGTTTAATCGAAAAATTATTAGAAATTTTATTTCTTCAATCTTTGGGAACGGTTATAATATTTTTCATGGAATAAGTTCATGGAATTGAAGCATAATCATTACATTGGAATTTATATCTACGTCTATCAATAAATAGGTATTCCATTATAATCTGATTAAACCTCATTCATACCAAGAGTACTTTACCATTTAACTACGGAAAATCATTACAGCAAAGATTCAATTATCAGTCTCCCTTGTATTTTGCATCATTCATCAAGAATGCTTATTATTGTCAATATTTAATCCTATTTTTTAATCAAATCACACCAATCAAGGCGATAATGCCACTAAAACATAAGAGGTTACTGCCAGTGAAAGAGAATGAGAAGACTTTAGTGGAGAGAAAGGAAAATTATTTTTCTTATTCCATCGAGTTAGCCCGGACATTTATTAATTTATAACGCCAACCATCACAGTCTTTAGAGTTGTGACTTAGTTGGATATTGTCTCCGGGTGATGTTAAGTATAGATCTCAACATCCGAGTGTAGGTTCTATTAAGGATTTTAGTTAATGTCCTATCAGTGGCACCATACATTAAAAGCGCCTCTACAGTGACGCAAAAGAATCTCGATTTGAACTTAAATTCTTAAAATGAACTGTAAACGGGACAATTTTATTCCGTCGTGTTAGCTCGAACATTGATGAGGCTACCACGCCAACTATCACGGTCCAGCATAAGGATAGGAAGATCATTAGGGAGGTATTCTATGTCATAATAAAGGTGGGAAACCAATCCTTCTTGCCCCTTGGCTAGGTGTCCAGAGCAGTAGATTACTTGCTGGTTCTTGTTTTGCTCACCAGCAGTGTTCTAAATTGAGATTTTAGAAATATCTGAGCTGGGTCGATAGAGCTGTGATTTAGTTGGATGTTATTTCCAGATGTTAAATATATCTCTCACCATCGAGTGTAGGTCTCATCGACCTTAGATTGTAGGGTTTTATTTTATGTTCATGCAGTGACAACATACATTAAAACCGCCTCTACAGTGGCTCGAAAATAATTTCCGTTTGAGGTTGTCTTGTAGATCAGATTTCCAAATTACATCCATTTTATTCAATGCGACTAAGGCTTTATCTATGCGAATTTTCAGGTCCTTTTCAGTAGAATTTATCTCACTACTTAGATATGTAAATGATTCATAACATAGCTGGTCAATGCAGGTGGTTGCTGGGTGACCATCCCGTCTTGATCCAGGGATAGGTGACTTGAGTTGTAGATTACTCACAAGTTCTTGTTTAGCTCGCCAACAGTGTCCTGCAAAACGCATTCTGCGTTCGCGATTGTAATAAATATCAGGGATGGGTCCATAGAGCCGTGATTTAGTTGGATGTTTTCTCCCGGAGATGTTAATTATATTTATAGTGCATCAAGCTTAGACTCAAGGATTTTAGTTAATGTCCAATCAGTAGCATCATACATTAAAACCGCCTCTACAGTAGCACGAAAGCATCTTCATTTGGTGGTCGTCTGGTAGATTAGATTTCCAGATTACATCCATTTTATTCAAAGTGGTCCCGGCTTTAGCTATGAGAATTTTCACGTCCTTTTCAGTAGAATTTATCTTACTTCTTAGGTATGTAAAAGATTCAAGATATTTTATTGATTTACCTGAGACAGTTTGCTTTTAGTATTGCTGGTTGCAGCTTATGAATTCATGTTTTACAGGCACGGACATAGAATTATGTCGATTGACGTTGCATTTAAACTTTTAAGCAAGAAATCAGAATGCTGTCTCACAGTCAAGAAGTGCGAGAAAAAGAAATTATTAGAATAGAACTTACGGTTACATCTAGCTGTTTGAACAGAACAAAAAGAGAGACCTAGTTGCCAATCTAGTACTGCGTTCAAATTCATGCTCTCAAGATAGCATGGAGCAGGAGGCATTAGGACAACTGCTAAACAAATATTCATAGAAAAGATGGAGGGATATCAACTCATGGCGTTGGGATGTATCTGCATTTTCCACGACTTTTGTAACAATGACTGTTTATGAAACTATCTTATCGTCACAGGATAAATATTTATTTATTTATTTAGACAATGTAAAACAACAGTGGATGAGGATAGCGTTGGAATTTCATTCCGGTGATCAATGAAAGCGCTTTATGGGATAGCCTTATCAAATTTATAATTTACTGAAGTTTTATAAATATTATATGGACAGGATACATAGCATATGAAATCATTGTGTTATCAAATAAGACCTTCATTTAATTCAAAGGGAAATTATACTGAACAATTCAACTATATTATTATATGTTATACAGTGCAATAGTTTTGGTGTGATTTTCAATAAACAATGTAAATTTTAAACATTTATCTTATAATTCGTGTCCAGCAGTATTATGGTGTTATATAAAATTTTATCTATTTTTTTTTTGTTTTTATTAATTATGATCTATCAAGTGATCTAACAAATCTTATTTTTTAAATAGCCTTTTTCGTAATATTTTACAAGTTTTTATGCATAATAAGATTTGCATATTTTTTTGTTGAGAGCCATAATTAGAATCCTGGTTTGAATATATTTTCCTTTCATTGTGTTCAGTACAAAAACTGTTCACTTTATTTGAATTTATTATTGAAATTGCAATAAATAATTTGCATGTCATTTTGTAAGCAAAGACCTGCGGAAATGAGATATTTCTGTGCATTTTTCAGACGATATTTAAAACAAAATGCTTAAAAATTGATAAAATCTATAGATGTACTTTTTGGTGGTACTACCTATCACCTTAAACTCCAGCTTCCACACTGAGTGCAATGTCGGTCTTCTAACAACAATGAAAACCTTACCTGACCTTCTGTAGCAATTTAGAACAAGACAAGAAGCTTTGAAAAGGACTCATATGATATATTTAAAAGGTTGCTGAAGATGAGAATTCACGCTGATATGAAGTATTACTTCAATTCGAATCAGCTCCGAAGATAATAAATAAATAGATTTGTTGGCAGAGAAGGTATTAAAAACATTGTAAATGCCTCAAATCGCTTATAAATATTTTACCATCAGAATATTTAATATCCATCATCATCATCCTATTGAGTTTTGTAATCGTAGTGCAGATCCGAATACAAAAGCCAAAATAAATCTTTTCCACAACGGTCTATCATCGGCAGCCATCATGTTACAGCCATATCTTTTTTTGGTTGGCATCCTCTCCTGCGTCCATCTCCAATGGTGCTTATGTGGTCTTTCACAGACTGTCGTGCATTGTAATGTGTCTAAACCACGCCACTTTCCCCATTTGACAGTGCACTATCCTGGTACACTATTTACATTATTCGGACTATTGTCCTCATCTTTATCGTTTCGGCCTTTGTACGCTCAGATGTTTGGAATGTCGAACTGAACCCTTTATTTCGCTCACTGGAATTGTTCTAGTTCCATGTGTCATGTCTAATGGATGTCAGTTATCAGTTATCTCCCTTCTCAAAGTTCTCCACCGCCTTAACCAGGTATTGAACTCACACTCTTTGGGCTTTGTCGCTGGATCTTAACTAACGCCTTTATCCACTTTGCCATCTGTCATTTGTGTATGAATTTCTGGGTATTATAAACCTAATGTCTTCAGCAAACGTTTTTTACCAGTGCTCATATTGAAATTTTTGCTGCCATCATTGCGTGTTTTTACCAGAGCTCATAATGCAATAAAGGTTTCAGTTCGACATTCCAACCACCTGAAGAAGGCCGGAGCTTGCAACAGCCGAAACGTTGTGATAAACATGGCGATAAAGATGAGGACAATAGTCCGAATAATGTAAATAGTGTACATAATACCTCATCTCCGAAATATAGACAGATACTGGAGGTTCCTGGTGTCTCACAATAAAAGGGTTAAAGGTCTTGTGGGGCACTACAAACAAATTTAATATTAGAATATTAGAATATTTAATATTATTATTAGTGAAAAGAAGTTATTCGCTGGGTATGGTGATAGTTAACCTTGATGTAGGGATGTTGTCTCCAAGAAACCAATACCAAAGAAAGACTTGATGTTAATATCAGATTTGGAGAGCAAATTTAATAGCTTTGACTGTTGAAATATATAAATGAAACCCCCACTTCTACTACAAAAGTTTCTTTTCTCGCACTTCTCACTTGCGGAAATCCCTTCCGTTTATTGGCTTCCCTGATACCTTCAGAAATTTGGAGAAAAAGAAAATGAAGAAGCTATAGAAGTAGTAGTAGTAGTAGTAGTAGTAGTAGTAGTAGATGTCGAAATAGTAGTAGTAGTAGTAGGAGAAGAAGAAGCTATAGAAGTAGTAGTAGTAGTAGAAGAAGAAGAAGAAGCTATAGAAGTAGTAGTAGGAGGAGGAGAAGAAGAAGCTATAGAAGTAGTAGTAGTAGTAGAAGTAGAAGAAGCTATAGAAGTAGTAGTAGTAGTAGAAGTAGAAGAAGCTATAGAAGTAGTAGTAGTAGTAGTAGAAGTAGAAGAGCTATAGTAGTAGTAGTAGTAGTAGTAGTAGTAGATGTCGAAATAGTAGTAGTAGTAGAAAGAGAAAAAGAAGATAAAGATGTATAGGGTGAAGAATTAGTAATAGAAGAAGAAGCTATAGAAGTAGTAGTAGTAGAAGAAGAAGAATCTATAGAAGTAGTAGTAGTAGTAGTAGAAGAAGGAGAAGAAGAAGAAGATGCAGAATTAGTAGTAGTACTAGAAGTGAAAGATGTAGACTAAGAAGATGAAAAATTTGTAATAGCAGATGAAGAAAAAGAAGAAAAATATATAAAAGAAGATTTAAAAGTAGTAGTAGTAGTAGTAGAAGAAGAAGAAGAAGAAGAAGAAGAAGAAAATACCACTTAATTTACGAAGCAGCTTCATTTCTAATTTGGAATGGTACGCAAATTGAATCAATGAATTCTTCATATTATCTTGCATGCAATGTTAAATATTTGAAACAGACACACACGCCTTTTTTTTCATAGAAGAAGCATTCTAGATTTTTTTTGCAAGCACAGATCCTTTATTCATCGATTTATTTATTTATATTTTTATAATGTATCAAGTGAAGTGGAGGTGTTTATTCACATCAACTGCAATGGTCGTCGATACTGTCCTGTTTTTAGATTAAAAAATTGCATGTTTATGAAGTTTTTTTTTTCTTTATTGTGCCGAGGTAAAAAGAATTACGAGATGGAAAAGAAGACTGCAATATTAATACCGGTTCTTGTTTTACGAAAGACGAAAAAAATACACGCGTCACTTCCGGTGGAAGGAGACTCCACTTTAAGAATTTCCGCCATGTTGAATTTATTCTCGTTCGGGATTGATTCGCCCAAATAGATCGTTAAAATTATCGTTTTGCCTTTTTTTCTTTCATTTTTTTCGTTCATTGAATCTTTTTTTTTGTTCTTGATGTTATTTGTCATCGTTGTTTTGTTTTTCTTTCTTTCATTTTTTTTTCACATTCTATCTTTTTTCCTCATCTTTCTTTCTCTTCTGATAGGTTTCACCTATTTTTCGTCTATTCTTACAAATCAGAAAAAGACATTGTTCGAACCGCTACTCGAGTTTCAGTCTACCGCGATCGTCAGGAAAACAGAACAAGATAAGTAATAAAAATAGGAAAAAGCTTTCTTTAATGTCACCGCATTTACCAAGGCAAGTTTTCATCAAGGAATAAAACGCGTTGGTAACCAAAGTTTGCCTCTAAGCTTTTTTCTTGTCTATGATGTCTTTAAAGTTATATTTTATTTATATCGGGATTTTGACATACCCACACAGAACAAGGATGCGCAGACATTTTAGTATTTAATATTAATTCTAGTATGTGATATTAATTTTAATTATTTAATATTAAATTTTAGTATTTAATATTTTCTCTTATTTCTTTTTTGAAAAGGAAAAGGAAAAAAGCTGTAATGGTTGGCACGACATGCTTCTACCCACCTTAAAAATGAAGGGGTAGTAAGACAATACTGCCCATCTTCTCTCTCCCAACTCTCTAGCAAGTAATGGCGATCCCAGAATTCACAGTTGGTCAAAAGTTACAGATAAAGGAAATCTTGGCCTGTCTGCACATGGGTAAACTCCAACCATTTTTTAATGTAATGTATGTTTTTGCTTTTAATTCACTATTTTTTCTCTTGATTAATTACATTGTGTTCCTAACGTTTTGCTTAAACACTTTTTCTTTCCTTATTTTATATATATATATATATATATATATATATATATATAATTATTTATTTAAAAATATGATTCCAAAACGCTACATAAGAAGTCTCATGTTTCAAAACAAGAGCCGAAAACTTCAATATAATTATTTAAATTAAATTGAGTTAAAATAAGCTCTGTTCCATCTTCAAGCGAAATTTTTTTGGAATAACGTATATCTGAAATTTACGTGTTTTAAAATGTTATATATATATATATATATATATATATATATATATATATATATATATATATATATATATATATATAGTTGCGGCCAAAATGTTCAGAATGGCATTGTTTTCGTCAGAAAAGTAGGTATACGTTTTTACCAAAGTTATTTTATATTCTATAATTTTCACAGAGAATAAATACGATATTAATTGTTATTGTCTGAGATTTTGGTGTAATTTGAGAGGATAGTACAAAAGTTATGCGTGATTTAATGATTTACTGCAAAACCCATGGTGGCTAAAATGATCAGAACGGTTGCTTTTACTCCGTGTTTTAGTATATTTAACCAACGAACTCTATTTTTTTTTTAATTTGTTTACGTGGCGGTTCGTTTACTAAACATTAGTAAGAACATCTGCAGTGTACTTTGTTAATATAATGCCACTTACTCCGTTTTACACACACACACACACACACACACATATATATATATATATATATATATATATATATAGGTAAACAAAATTTTCTAGAGATTATTAGTGGTTTTGTAAGAATGTACTAACCAACAGAAAATCTTCTCCCTTATTTAATCAATTCGAAGTCCTGACGTCTACAGTAGATAAGGTGGAATGCTTTGCTCGGAAATGCTCTTCCAACTCAACACTCGACTCATCTGGAGTAAACACATCTGATTTCCCACTATAACTGAGGCTATACTGAGTAATATGCGCATAACCCCGTCTCTGGCCTCGGACATAATTTCTAAATTAGACTCCTGTAAGTCAAGCAGGGATCCCAGCAGTCGTCCTAAAGAAATATGCTCCCGAACTGGCTCCAGTGCTCTCCAAACTCTACAACTATTGCCTCGCTTCTTCTTGCTTTCTAGCCTGTTGGAAGTCTTTCTCTATAGTCCCTGGTTTTAAGAACTCTAGAGAACCTTCTGACCTCTCTATGGCCCTCTTAGTCTCCTAGTGCTTTTCGACAATGTATTCAAGGCTGAAGTGGTTAAGCATCTTACCTCTATAATGGCTGCTACGCGGTTTCTGATCTTCATCGATGATCTTTCTGATGTCATCAGTTTCCAAGTAGGCATTTATGCAGCTGACACTACCACTTACTCCCGTCTCAACAGATAATTCGTCATCTCTGACAAAGTTAACTTGGCCGCTACTCTTGAAAAGGACCTCCAATCAGTGGGTGACTGGGGCAGAAAACGGCTTATAAATTTTAATGTCTCCAAAGCTAAATTGCTCTCATATAACCAACATAGAGGAACTTCCCTGTCCGCCATCAGCATGGTTAATGCTCGACTCCAGGAGAGCGTCTCACTGCACCTTATTGGCCTTACGTTTTCAACTGACTTGAAGTGAGACATTTAGATTGAATCAATAGCTGCATCTACTGCAAGGAAAGTTGGTTCATTGTGTCGTGCCAGAAGGTCTTTTTCTCGTCATTGCATTGAATAATGTTTCGATATCTGGTCTGGTACTTCTGCTATTCATCTCGAGGTTCTTGAGAAAAGAAGAATCTGCAATGTAATCCATCCTGACCAGGCATCTCGACTTCAGTTACTTTCTCAAAAACGTGATGTGGCTTCCCTCTGTCTTTTCTACAAATATTTTCATGGCAACTGCTTTGACAAGATTTTTCTCCTTATACCCCGACTACATGAATATAAGCGTGCTGCTAGATTGTCTCCTAGGTCCCAACTGTTTAGCTGTGAATGTGGCGGAACCAAAGAATACAGTTGCTCTGATCATGGAAGTAACAATAGATTAGTGAGAGGCTTGCTATATATTCAGCCCGTGAGAGATCGGTTGGATAATAATAATTTGTCACCCACAAGGACGCGGAGACGAGACTGGAAAGTGGGTTATTTAATCCCAGTTTTTGCGCTGTGCTTGCAGTGAGGATTAGACTCGCTAGCACTGAACTACGTGACTAGACTCGTTAACCATAGCCCTGGGAGAGTTGCCCTATAACAGAGGCAGTTATTTATTATGATTATTGATAAGACGAAAAAGGGAAGATAGCGTAGGATCAACGCGTGGAATCGGAGGGCCGAGTTCAAATTCTGTCTTCCTCAGTTGCGTACACGTACGCACTACGGTGAGTCTCCTGTATTCGCGGGGGCTAGGGACCAGAACCGGCCGCGAATAGTTAGAATCTACGAATACTTGTAACCGCTCCCCGCCACCAAAGTCCTTCTAAGTACCTATTTTGATTGTTAAAACCCCATATGCCTTACACGTCCATCCGAAACACTTTAGAAACATTTCAGACCCTTTTTAAAACATTTTTGAAAAATAATATTGGTGACCATACACTTAGCGTAAATT
The DNA here is from genome assembly GCA_903632075.3 of Acanthosepion pharaonis. Taxonomy (NCBI): domain Eukaryota; kingdom Metazoa; phylum Mollusca; class Cephalopoda; order Sepiida; family Sepiidae; genus Acanthosepion; species Acanthosepion pharaonis. The sequence continues at coordinate 52,930 of CAHIKZ030001405.1, forward strand.
TTCTTTCATACGTACAATAACCATTTTTAATTATACATAGATCGATACAACCATTGAAACTGCTGTATAAAATATGTGTAACAAGATTAAAACATTTTCAGAAAACAGAACTGTGATGATGCCCCCAGACTTAGCAGAAGCCATTTTTAAGACCCCAGTCGCAGCCCCTAACAAAGAACAAAGCCCAAGCACTATGCATGTTTTTGCGTTTGTTTGTTACAGTGAAGATGTACAATTCTGCCAATTTTTACCATAAATTGGATTGTTATATGTTTTAAGTCACTTAAATAACAGGAAAATAATACAAGAATATTTTAAATACGTTCTATCGAAAAAAATACGTGAATCGACGGAGTTCTTAGTGAATAATTTGTACAAATGTTCTTCAGAAAAACACGCGAATATTTTCCGCGAATAACAAGGACATATGTTCTAAAGAAAAATCCGCGAATGTGTGAAAATGCGAATGCTGACTAGCGTTGGGAAAACTATGAATTTATTTGCCCCCATTTCCTCTCCGAAGTATGAATTAAATAGCAATGTAGACTGAACTCTCTAGCCTTGAGTGGTAGTCCTGTCTCGGAAAAGGCGTCACTGAATATAAAACTGCGGAGAAGGCAACGGTTAATCGCTCGAGTGTCTTTTTTTTTCGTGATGGCAATTAACAGATAATACAGAAAAGGGAGTATATGTAGATCCATCATAGGCTACGCGCTGATGGAGCGACGCATTAAAAAATGATACCGTTTTGTTCTGGTGGTGCAATAGTTGTCATCTTTGAACAAGAACTCTGTAAACGGAGTTCGAATTCCAGTCGATTTCGTTACAGTCACTTTTGCACTTTGAATTCGAAAAGGCATGAATCCATAAATTTCCTCCAGGTATGGATTAAATAACAGATCGTACTGAGCCTTGTAGCTGTGGTTAGTAACCAGTCTATCAGATGGAGTTCAAAATCGTATGTAACCCTGGCGTAGCGGACAGCATCAGCATGGTCACTAAGTTCACAATTACTGTAATCTCGACTGCTGCCGACTACGTCGATGGATCAATATTTTACAGTAAGTTAAATGGATGGGTCAGAAATCTCTAATTTTTGCGAAAATCCAACTCAGATTTCGGAGTGCGAGCTTGTTGTCTCTCTAACAAAGGTGACCTTGAGCCAGACTAAACTAGATTTAGTAAATCTCACCTTCATAAGCAGAAGTTTTTGGTACCCACAGAACGTTTTTTTCTACCTTTTTTTCCCCATCTGTCGTAAACCAACTTCCCTCCCCTCGCTAGTACCAGTCAGATTTCGTTCTCAGCAAACTTCTGTGGCCCGCTGCAGACGCGCTCGACAATAGCTTTGCCATTATTATGACGACAGAGCAAAAATAAACTAGCCGTGTTTGAATGTTTACATCAGACGAGGTGGTCTCCTCCTCCACTAGTTTCAATAAACAAGACAACGGCACAACCTCACAGCAGATGCGACAATTTAGACTCGTTATGAAGCTAGACTATTTTCAATGCGTTCAATTACATTTTTATGTGCTCTTCAGGACATAAGCGATCATGACCCTCCACGGCTTTCTTTCTTGTGTTGCTCTAAGTAAAGTTAAACCCGTTGTCCATGTTCTGTGATCCATTCACACAAACTCGTTAATCACTGTTTCCTCCTTGCAATCATGGCTCTTCACCATCTCATATTTTTTCTTACGCTATTTAACTTTGGATCCTTTATCATCCGTGTAGGCCGCTCACCGTTTCATCCTGTGATCATGGCTCTCCACCACTTCCTGTCTTTTTGTTACTCTATTTAACTTTTGATCTTTTATCATTCCTGTTCTGTCACCAGTCAACACAAACTTATCATGTAGAATTCTCAGTGTTTCATCTTGCGATCATGGTTCTCCACTGTATCCATCGATACAAACCTGTCAGTAGGTTTTTCATTGTTTCATCCTGCGATCATGGCTCTCCACTGTATCCATCGATACAAACCTGTCAGTAGGTTTTTCACTGTTTCATCCTGCGGTCATGGCTCTTCACCACATCCTGTCTTTTTTTACTCTAATTTTAGAGGATTATTGGTTTCGGTTTTTTTTTATAGTTTGAAAGGAGGAGGTAAAATGCACTTTTTATAAGGATGGACAGAAAGTGCTAGACTGAAATTCGAAGGCGAATTGGAATAGCGAAAGATGCCTTTTAAAAGCCCAGCAGATGATTAAGTAACAGTAAAAACATCGTTAGAAACAAAGAAAAGAGTACTGACTTGTTACGTGATTACAGTGCTCCTATGTAGCAGTGAATGATAGCCAATATTCTCAAAGATGAAAAAACTTGAAGCAACAGAAATTTGGTTCTTCAGAAGTATACTGAGCATTTCATGGACCGTATATGTGAGCAAAGACGAAGTTTTAGAGAAAATAGTAACGAAAAGGAAACTTATACTTAACATCAGGAAGAGAAAGTTTAACGGTATATCAACAACTTGTGGGTCATTTAATGCTGAAGTTTAATTTTTTGGAAGCTTTGGTAGTATTTTTTCAAAAACGTATTATTTTCTATGAAAATATTTATTGATATTTACTACGAAAATATATTGATAATATTTTTACTATAAAAATGTATATTGATATTTTCATATTTTAATCCCAGTTTGGGGATTAACTTTTTAACCACAGCTGGGACCCAAACAGGTGCTATCACACCGGTTCAGTATTGTTAACAATTATTAAGTTTTGAGAAGGATTTACGTTCATCTTCCTTTTTAAGCTTTGTTAACCATTATGAAAGTAAATACTACACACAAATTAATAATAATAGTTGACAATGTTTCATCAAATGAAAAAATGAAGATGAAACTAAATCCAAGTCAAAAATTAATAATAATGGCTGACAATGCTTCATCTAATAAAAAATGAAGATGAAAGTAAATACTAGTCAAAAATTAATAATAATGGCTGACAATGCTTCATCTAATAAAAAAATGAAGATGAAACTAAATCCAAGTCAAAAATTAATAATAATGGCTTACAATGCTTCATCAAATAAAAAATGAAGATGAAAGTAAATCCTAGTCAAAAATTAATTATAATGGCTGACAATGCTTCATCTAATAAAAAATGAAGATGAAAATAAATTCTAGTCAAAAATTAATAATAATGGCTGACAATGCTTCATCAAATAAAAAATGAGCATGAAAATACATCCTAGTCAAATATTAATAAAAATAGCTGACAAAATCTCTTCTAAAACAAAAATAAAATGTAAATATAAAATAATAAGGAATATGTTAGTTTTGCTTCGTGTAAATTAATTTCTATAAAAAGAAATTTACTAAAAAAACGAAGTGGTATTCAATTTTATAAAGCGTAAAATTGCATGTAAAATCCCAGTTTTTTTTCTTTTTTCTTTTTAACTATTTCCTTTACAGTACGGTACACGTTAATCTTCCTTTTTTTTCTTTCTGAGCTTGTTGCAAACTTCGACCTGTGGCTGGCATACGTCTAGCCTTACAACTCACAAATAAACGAGAAAGCTGCTTATAACAAGAGCCATGTCCCTAAGAGATATGATCCGAGATACTGAAGTTGTATACATGCCAGCTTTTTGTCGCTAATGTCATATTAAAACTATGTAAATCTGCGTATACTTGAACACCAACGAAAATGACAGGAAAATAATCAGTTAATGGTGTACTTACAGTTTATAAAGGACATTCACTTTCTTATTTGACTGAATATGTTTTTTTTTGTTAGTATCTTTTCTTCTTTAGTTGCGGTTCTCATTTTGATACATGAATCATGAATTGTGTCTTTTAATCTAATAACATCGCCATATTTGAAGCTATTATTTGCAGGCCTTTCACTGGAAGAATACGGAAATAAACAATTTTTTAGATATTGCTTACCAGTTTTATTTTTCTTTCTTTTTTGATTTTTTGTTTGTTTATACTGCTTCTTCATATTTTACTCGTCAAGGACAGCGTTCCATTTGTAATGAGGCCCGGGTGTTGATGATAACAAGAACGGATTACTGAGCAACATCGGACTTGAATCTTCCATATTTAACATTACATTATTGTCTCCTCCCGATTTTCGGCAGTAATTCTCGGCCATTTTGTGAGCGTGCATCTCGAAACGTGGACCTTACATTCTCAGCTGAGATATCTGAAAGGCTGCCCAACACCTCTTTAGCATTTGACTTGTTGATTTACGGCTTGTCAGCACATTGTGAGATGAAACATGCTTTGAACTCCGGGATTTTTTTTTCGCGTGTGAATATTGCAATAACAATTTCTTTGAGAAAGACAATGTTTCCTAGTGCCAAGATGGCTAAACGTCTTATCTGAAAATCTAGGAAAAAGAAACTCAATTGGTTTAGTGAATTTTTAGATATTAAACATGGGATGGACAATTATTATCCCATATATATATATATATATATATATATATATATATATATATATATATATATATATTATTATTATTATTATTATTATTATTAGATCACATTTTTCTCTTATGCACACAGAAGTTACCGTACATTAATATGGATGAATAGACATATGCAAGCAGTCTCTATCACATAATTTTAAACAATCTGCCACGCCTACATCCAATTAGTCAGTCTTTCAAATATAGAGAGAAAGATAGAAAGAGAAAGAGAGAGATAAAGAGGGAGTGAAAGAGAGATGAGGAGAATGAGAAAGAGAGAGGAAGAGAAAGAGAGACAAAGATAGAGAAAGAAAGAGAAAGAGAAATAAAGGAAGAGAGAAAGAGAGAGAAAGAGAGAGAGAGAGAAAAAAATAAAAGAAAGAAAGAAAGAAAGAAAGAGAAGGCGAGAAAGAGAAACAGAGAGAGAGAAAGAGAGAGGAAGAGAAACAGAGAGAGACAAAGATAGAGAAAGAAAGAGAAAGAGAGATAAAGGAAGAAAGAAAGAGATATATAGAGAGAAAATAGAAAGAGAGAGAGAGAAAAAATAAAAAGAAAGAAAGAAAGAAAGAGAGAAAGAGAAGGCGAGAAAGAGAAACAGAGAGAGAAAGAGAGAGGAAGAGAAACAGAGAGAGACAAAGACAGATAAAGAGAGAGATAATGAGAGAGAAAGAGATAAAGAGAGAGCGAAAAAGAGAAAGAGATGAAGAGAGCGAGAGAAAGAGGAAGAGAGAGAGAATAAGAGAGAAAGAGAGAGAGAGAATAAGAGAGAAAGAGAAAGAAAGAAGGAGAGATACAGAGAGAGAGAGAGAGAAAGAGGTAAACAGATAGAGATAGAGAGAATGAGAAAGAGAAAAGAGAGAGAGAGAATGAAACAGAAAAAGAAACAGAGGGAGAAGTATATTACTCCCACTACACAATACAAGGTCCCACATTCATATTAGCACTTTACTCCATCCATACGGCTTATGGCCATATAACGTTGAAACACCGCTTCTCGTGCGAGCAGCCAAGTTAAGCAACCTCGAACCAGGTCAGTACATAGAAGGGTGACCACTTGGGATTACCAGATGCTGTAAGCTTGGATGTGTGGTTGGAGTAATGCATAACGAGTTGGAATTTGAAAACGATCAGCCGAGTTCCAATTCTAGTCAGGTTCGTTATTTTCATTTAAGCCCAAATACCCTTGGGAAAGGTATGAATCCACCTCATCTCCCCCAGCTAGAGGTTAATTAGTAGAACTTGTATCAGTAGATCATTATTATATGCAAGCAAATTCTTACACGCTAAAAAAAAATTCTGGCTTTAAATAACCTGCAAATGTTTGATATAACCGCAAAAAGAAATATCAGACTATCAACCCATAAATCTACCAATAATCTCTAATCCATACTCAATCTGCCTCTGTCATTTACACTCAAACACCTCTCGCAGACATAGAAGCAATCTCTTCCTCTGTTACACTTTTAAACATGTGTTAATTTTTTTTATTTTATCGATAGGCTGAGAGAATTTTCGCGTATATTTTTTTCGCGTGTTTTTGATCCGTACTTCTGAAAATATAGCGACTGATTATTTAGTCTTTATATTTAACGAAAATTCCGTGACTTCAAGACAATGTTTCCCAGAGTCCTGCCAGGTGTGGAAGGGTTTTTGAAAAAAAAAAATATTATCGAAACCAACCAACCAACCAACATTTTCTGTGCGAAGCTGACAAAATATTTTTACCTGAATCATTTCAAAAACAAAACAATGGAATTATTTTTCCCCCATAATAAATGGGGATTCTCTTGAAAAATACCATTTTCTTTGCTTTCATGTTATTTTTCTTTTTACATTTTTTTTTTTTTTTTTTGGTTTCTTTAGAAAATTTTCCAATTTCTGTAGTTTTGGAATTTGGGGCAATTGTTTTTTTGTTTGTTCTGGTTCTTTTGGTCGGTGGGAGACTACAACAAAAGCTATTTAAACGTGATTAATTCAGCTGAAGATGAAAATTATTTTGGTCGAATTATGTGCTTACTTGTTCCTTGTCTATCTACTATCTTTCTCTTTGATATTTCAACAATATATATATATATATCTATCTATATATGTGTGTATGTGTATATATATATATATATATATATATATATATATATAGAGATAGATATGAAACATATAAAATTTATTCATATTGTCCTTTTTCAGATATATTCTAGCTGAAAATTTTTACACACACACACACAAACATGCTGCGATGTTTAAATTGTCGCGTTGTTTGTTTTGGCTTTGGTCCGCTGTACAATATCGTAGAGTCAGTTGAGCTCCATCTGTTAGATAAAGAACACAATGATGCAATTCACTCCGCCAGAAATTTGGAAATGACATGCTGTACTGCTTGGCATTCGCACCGGAAGCTCCAATATGAACATTTCAGAGTGTTTGGGTGTCAATCTGAGAAACGTGCAGAGTATTCGAGAAGAGTCGGATGAGTCTAATTGTGATTACGAAGGTAAGGCAGCTCCGAAAACTCACTCTGATTGTTCGGATAAGAAAAGAACTCCAGAATTTGTTGGTGAGAGCTTCAGACTCATCACAGAAGCCTACATCAAGTGCCTTGTGGAGGTAATGCTGCCCCGAATCAAGAAGATGTCAAGACAGTGAAGCGGTTTCTGAAATAGTTCGATGAGTCTAATGGCGATTACGAAGGTGCTTGGAGGGATCACTAGTGATGGTCACGTTATGCCTTCATTCATCTCCACACAGGGCCTCAGACTAAATACGGAGACCTACATTTAGTGCCTTGAGTAGGTGGTGCTGCCCTGTCAAATGGGTGGCTGTTGGAAGATTCTATGTCTGGCAACAGGACTCTGCACCATGCCACACAAGCAGCAGAATCTAGTCACGGCTGACAGACTATTTCTGCAACCTCATCACCATTTACATCTGGCCACCTAACTCCCCAGACTATCGCCTTGATTATTATAAGATTATAAGAATGGAAGACAGAAAATTACACAAAGAAATTAGGAACAAATGCAAGCAGGCTAAAGAGGAATGGCTCAACGAAAAATGTGCAGAAATAGAAAGAATGAGTATCATAGATAAAGGTGATCTGCTTAAATTATAAAATAAATAACAGAAGAAAAGTCAAGCTGCATAAAATCCAAAGACGGGGCGCTGATATTAGAGAAAGAGAAAATACTTCAGCTTTAGAACTAATATATCGGAGAACTCTTCCACGACAAAAGAGAACAACCCAAAATGCACAGAAATATCGACGGAGCGGAAATATTAAAAAAAAATTTAAAAAAAAAAAAGAAGTAGAAGCTGCACTGGTCAAATTGAACAGAAACAAAGCGGCAGGGCCAGGGAGAATTGTAGCAAAAATGCTGGCAGCCTTAAACGACTTCTGCATAGACAAGATTACAGAAATAATAAATGAAATCTACAAAAATGAGGATATGCCGGAAGATCTTAAGCAGATCTATTTTCATAACACTTCCTAAGAAATCAGACACAAACGAATGTGAACTCCGCAGAACAATCGGCCTAATGAGCCATATAACAAAACTCATCATCCAAATTCTGATGAATAGAGTACGCAGCAGAATCAGGCTAGAGATAGGACAAAACAGTGCGGGTTCGTCAAAGACACCGGAACAGTGAACACGATATTTATGCTCAGAATGTTACCAGAAAGTGTAATACAAATGCAGAAGAACGTATACCTTTATTTTATAGACTACGCAACAATAAAATATTTTTTATAAGAGTTACGTTAGTCATTTTGTTAACTTTTAAAATGTAGGAAGTATTTCTGCCGCACCCAGTATTAATAGTAAAAACTGGCCAAGTTGGGTAGGGTTTAGAGTAGGATATTTTATATTAGGTTGGTGCAAAAATAATGACGTAATAATGTCGTTTTTTGGCGTATGTTTTAACGTCAAAAAACGACATTATTACGTCATTATTTTTGCACCAACCTAATACCTCGGGTTATGAAGTAAACTGACCAAAACGATACTGGTTTACGGCCACGCCAGGTTGAAACAGCGGTTACCGTACGATTGCTAAAGTTAAGCAACGTCCAGTCTATTCAGTAACTAGATGAGTGATCGCTTGGGAATACCAGAAGCGGTAATCTTGGATGTAAGGGGCGTGTAATGGATAATGGCTCGAAATTTTAATAGGAGTACCGAGATCCAATTCCGGTTGGGTTCATGCAAATACAATATGGCTTCACCTCTTCTACCCCACTCCATGAGTTTTAGTGATACAAGTCTTATTTGTATCCCTGAAAACATTATCTCTAAAAAAAATAAATTCTTACAATCTAAAAACATCTTCTGGCTTTTAATATCCCACAAAGGATTGATAATCCTCTCAAATAATCCTCTCTAATCAGTGGGTGTATTGGAAATAGTTTTTCAATATCTAATAAGTGATTTTTATTCAAAATTTAGGAGGTAGGAATAAGCGGGATGGTGTTGAAATACGCGAAGGGTTGGAATAAGCGGGGAGACTGGAATAAGCACGGATGGTAGAAAATCTAATAAGCAGGTAGGAGTTAGGATTGGTCTAAAGTGAAGTCAAATTAGTCGAGAATTGCATTTATTTAAAAGAGGGGATTGTATGTAAACATTATTTAACACGTTAACCTCTAAAGGTCAATTACGAAATCTGACTTCAAATGCCAAATTTATAATGGGTATGCTAACAGATGCGATGCGTATTGCTTTGAAAGCGGAAGAATTCGCGTCTGCGTGTAAGGACGCATTTGGAAACAAATCTAATTATTCTTTTTTCAAGAATTATTTGATAATTTTATTAAGAATAACAATTATTTGATAATTGTATTAAAATATGAATTATTTGATAATTGTATTAATTGTATAAAAATTATTTGATAATTGTATTAGAAATAGGAATTATTTGATAATTATATTAAATGTATAAAAATTATTTGATAATTGTATTAGAAATAGGAATTATTTCATAATTGTATTGATTGTATAAAAATTATTTGATAATTGTTTTAGAAATAGGAATTATTTGATAATTGTATTAATTGTATAAACATTATTGGGTAATTGTATTAGAAATAGGAATTATTTGATAATTGTATTAATTGTATAAAAATTATTGGATAATTTTATTAGAAATAGGAATTATTTGATAATTGTATTAATTGTATAAAAATTATATGATAATTGTATTAGAAATAAGAATTACTTGATAATTGTATTAAGAATAAGAATTATCTGATAATTGTATAACAAATTAGAATTATTTGATAATTGTATTAAGAATAAGAATTATTTGATAATTGCATAATGAATTAGAATTATTTGATAATTGTATTAAGAATAATTCTGAAAATAAAATGAAACCTACTTTTGTATATTTGAATTTTTCAAAGTTACAAATTCATTTTTATTATTAGCCTTTTAATTCCATTTTACGAAATAAAAGAAATGCCTTTTTTCATTTCCCCCCCTATAGATGACAGAGAAAACACTCAAGACGTTGTATAACAAGGACATTAAAAACTAAATAATATATCTATAATGATTTCAATATGGTGTTTGAAAACCTCATTGTATTAAAGCCTTAACAATTTCCCAAAGTACAAACGGGAGACAAAAGTTAAAGACTAATTATTAAAGTTAATGAATTTAATACATTGACCTCCAAGGGTCAACTACGAAATCTGACTGCAATCGCCAATTTATAAGAGCCAAATTACATTATTCCTAGAGTCCTTTAAATCGGTAACATGCCATTCAAGGTTTGTAAAACCACTAAGACGCAAATGGTCACAGGGTGTGGAAGACGAATAAGCGGGAAGAGAAAAGAGATCAGGAGGACAGTAGATAACGATTAACTTTGCATTTAAATATTTGAAGATTATAGTTAGCTGGGGCCCGGAAGGGAGTTCCACATGTGAGAAGTGCGAGAAAAGAAACTGTAAGCATAGAACCTACGGTTACATCTAGTCAGCTCAACTGTAAACTGGTGAGCTTCAACTGAAGTCATAACACTGTTTTCACACTAAGACTATCACCCAGAATAAACTCGATGTTGCTGACTGTGGATTAAAAAGTATGAAAAATTGCCAAGGACGAGATAACTCGTAGTTAGCGACATAATAAAAATGAATTATGTCGTGGTGGGTACTCGATATGTTAATAAAACTTTTGTTTGATATCAGTATCTTTAGCGCAGATTTTACGAGGCCTTTTTTCTAATATCCGCCATTTTTCATTACGGATATTCATGTTCTGTTTATATATATATATATGCATTTACTCCTGCCTTAATAGTAAATTCTGACAAAACTGACCTGGCCCTAGGTCTCGAAACAGACCTCTAATCTGTGGTTAATTGGCGCAGAAAATAGCTTGTAAACTTTAATGCCTCCAAAACGAAACTGCTCTCATTTACTCACCATAGATAACCCTCCCTGCTTCCCATCAAGATGGCTGATGCCCAACTCTACGAGAGTGCCTCTCTGCGCCTTCATGGTCTCACGCTGTCCACTGACCTGAATTGGAACAACTACATTGAATCTATAGCTTCACCTACCGCAAGGAAAGTTGGTTCTCTGTGTCGCGCCAGAAGGTTTTTCTCGCAATCCTTTAAATCTACAAATCAACCATTCGTCCTTTTATGGAATACTGCTGCCATATATGGTCTGGTGCTCCCGCTGTTCATCTCGATCCTGATCTGGCTTCTCGTCTACAGTCACTTTCTCACAGACGTGCTCTGGCCTCCCTCTGTCTTTTCTACAAGAATTTTCATGGCAACTGCTCTGACGAGCTACTTTCACTGGTTCCCAAACAGCATGAATTTAAGCGTGCTACTAGGTTGGCATCTCGGTCCCACCCTTTCACTGCCGAAACGGTTAAATGCAGCTATCCCTTCTACTCTAACAGTTTCTTAGCTCGCACTTCTGTTGTAGAGTAGTTTTCACAGTGCAGGCTTGTATTTCACTAAGTCGGTCCTAAATTAGGTTCGACGTACAAAACGTTAGGAACTTGAAATAATAGTTAATGACGCAGCAATCTAGTTGTGGTGGTTGATACTTCAATGTCCGACATCGACTGACTCACCAACCCCACTGAGGATATTCAGTCACCCACCCACGAGGGCGTCATGTGGCACAAGGCCGGTTTAACGTGGGATCTCCAAGCCCGTGGGCTCGGCCAAAAATATGTCCTTTGAACCCGTATAAACGGGTTCAGGGTCGGTTTACCTCCCCGAAAGAGACTCCGCCCTTCGGCGTAGCCTCGTTCGGGTTCCTCCCCGCCTGAAGGCAGAGAGTTCAGACGATCAGCCGGTCGTCCGACTTCAGACTGAAATCAGACCAACTCACTGAGCCCCCTGGCGACTACCACTAATACTACTTATTATGTGTGGGAGAGTCTATTAACAATACAATAGGTATGTTCCGGTATAACAACTTCCCATCAGTTGAAGTCTTTTCCAATCAATTGCTTCCCTAATAGCTATAATCTTCAAATGTAATGTCAATGTTATATGAACACTAATGGATATGTCCCAATCCTCATCAATACGTTGGACACTATCGTATGTGGGGGTAATATGATGTCTAAGTAGTTCACCACTAGCAGTGGTTTACCTACTAAACGCCGCTGGCGAGTATCGTATTTTGTTGATATTATAAAGATTATTATTTAATTTCCAACCTCCGTTTTGCTTATTCCTCATTAAGTAACCTTTTCTAGATTACAACAGTCAATTGAAATCTTCTGATGCTTTGACCTTTGATCCTTGTCCTTCTTTTTATCCTCTTCCTAAACATTCCTCTTTACTCTCACTCTTTGTAACCCCTTGCGTACTAGTGGCGTACTAATGGTGCTCCCGCCTTGCTTGGGGTAATTTGCTTAAAGAAAATGAAATGATAGCGCCAAGGTATGATTAATGTCAAAGATAAGCACTTGTATTCTGTCCAGAAATCTCGCAATGTTTTCCACGTTCCGACTGTCGCAAATATCTGCAAGTGTTTTCCGTCACCAAAATTGGCCCGGTTGGTTGGGGTTCAGGTTTGACTTCATGCAACAAATAATATTGAATGTTTAACTTATCTTTCCGTACTCGGAGATTCGTGGATATAGTATCCATTCGTCCTAAGGGTGTTGATAAAATTTTTATGGGAGAATACCATATGCAAAATTGAAATTGAATATTTAATTTTACTTTTTACACTACTTACATTGTTCAGAGATTGTTATATTTACGAAGTTTCGACCGTTGTACTCTCCGGTCTTCTTCAGGCGATATTTGTTGGATTTTCGAACCGAACCCTTTATTCACTTCACAGGGGTAGACTGTTCTAGTTCCACGTGTCATGCCTTTCCTCGATGTCTCAGTTTCAAGTATCTCCCTTTAGTAACTCAACCAAGTTTTTGTCCACTTCTGCTGTGACCAGGTATTGAACTCACAACTCTTTGGGTCAAGTCACTAGAATACTTCAACTAACGCTTTTATTCCCTGGGCCATGTGTTCTTGGGGAGATATCCAGAAGAGGTATGGCACGTGGAACTAGAACAATCTATCCTGTGGACTCAGTAAAGGGTTCGGCTCGAAATTTTAACAAATATCAGCTGAAGAAGAAGCGTACAACGGCCGAAACGTAGTGAATATGAGAATAAATATGAGGATAACAGTTCAAACAATGTAAATAGTGACGATACCTCATCTCAGAAATATAGACAGATGTTAATTTTATTTATTGCTATTCATGCTGTTTCTCTTGATACTGTGCGCTTTAATTAGAGAGACTGCTCGCCTTAAACGCGTTATCCTCTAGAAATACACTGGTCGACTTATTTTTTCTGGTAAAACACAATATTTGTCACATATATGAGTAATTTAGTGAATAAATGGAAAGATTAGGTAACTACACTTTTTTTTTCTTGCCAGAATATATCCTTCATAGCTTACCATTGTTCCTTGCTTTGGTTGTTACTGTTACATTTGGCCTTATGCTTCTGCTTATATATTTAGAAATTCTTAATAAAATTTAATGAAGAATCTGCAATGTTTTGGGTCTAGATCTGGCATCTCGGCTTCACTTTCCCACCTCCATATTGTAGCTTCCCGGTGTATTTTCCATAAATCCTTTCATTGTAATTTTTCTGATGCACTTTCCTCTCTTGTACCAAGACTTTATGAATTTGAGCGCAGTACTGGATTGGCGGTAACGTCTCGTCATTTTACCGTATAAATTCCTAGAGGCAGCCGTAAATTTTGTGTAGTTTACAGTATATAGAATTGTGATCATTGTAAATATTCATTGGAGTTTCATTTTTTAAAAGTTGTTATTTTTATCCCTCCTCCACAGACAAATCACCCAGGAACTAGATAAAAACTTTTTACAGTATTAAGGTGGCTGTAGTAAGAATGGAAAGTAAGAATGTGTAGCTTTGAGGTAAGGAATACTGCAGTATATTTGGGTGTGAAATTATAACTAGCTAACTTAAGATAAGACTAGATTGAAGACCAGCATTCCCTATCCCAACTTTTAACATTTTAACCTTGTGCTATATTTTTGCATTTTTCAAAATAAATATTATTTATCTCTACGGTACGTAGACATTATAAATTTAAGCGCGGTACTAGAATGGCGGCAAAGTATTGTCATTTTACAAATGTAATGGCTAGATGTGACCGTAAGTTCTATGCTAACAGTTTCTTCTATCGCACATCCCGCTTGTGGAACTCTTTCGGCTTCTTGCTTCACAGTCGACTTTGATCTTTAAAAATTTAAATGTAATGCCAATCGTTATCTTCTTAATTCTTGTTCTTTTATTGTTCTCTTTCCTTAAAAGTATTTTTTTTTTTATATTCTATAACGCTCAGTAACTCCTTGCGCCCTAGTGGCTTTATTTGCTTTGATCTTTAAAAATTTAAATGCAATGTCAATCATTATCATCTGTTTTCTTAATTCTTGTTCTTTTATTGTCCGCTCTCCTTAATAGTAGTTTTTCTCATATTCTCTAACACTCAGTACCCCACCTTGCGTCTTAGTGGCTTTATTGCCTTGCTTCGAGTGAAACGATTAAAATTTTAAATGCAATATCAATCGTTATCTCCTGTCTTTTTCATTCTTGTTCTTTTATTGTCATCTCTCCTTAATAGTAGTTTTTCTCATATTCTCTAACACTCAATAACCTCCTTGCGTCTTAGTGGCTTTATTGCCTTTGATTTTCAAAAATTTAAATCCAATGTCAATCGTTATCTTCTGTTTTCTTAATTCTTGTTCTTTTATTGTTCTCTCTCCTTATAGTGCATTTTTTATAATATTTTTCTAACATTGAGTAAAGACCTTGCAAATTAGTGGCTTTATTGCCTTGCTTACAGGCGGTATAATTAAAACATATATATATATATATATATATATATATATATATATATGAGTAATTGAATGAAAAAATGGAAAATGAACTATATAACACATTTCGATTTTTTTGTACTTCATCAGACTAAATGTCGAAGTTTCACACGCGTCAAGCATTCTGTAGATGAGTACAACATCCTTGTTTAGTCCTTTGTCACAAATTCCTGTAAGGGCTATAGGGTTTCCTGTTGTCCCGATTGGCCATGCTGATTCGGCTTCAGCTAAATCTAAACCGAAAATTTAAGGGTTCACTTCAATAGCAAATTTCTCATAAGAGCACGCCTTCAATTTATTATTTCTTGAATAACTAGGAAAATCTTTCAGTTCAGTTATGTGCCATGCATGATACACGCTTAGGCGATCATGTACCTTTCAATACATAACTGTCGAGGCAGATTTTTTTTTACCCGCAGTGCGTTGCAATTTCTTTCTGCGGTAGACAAGTTGCCATCCAAGGCTATAGAACCCGGTCTGTCCTGCTATTTACCCATAGCTGGGGAAGAAGAAGAGGATTCATACCTTTCCCAAGGGTATTAGCACATATGTGAATGTAACGGATTCAGCTGGAAATTGAACTCGGTTCTCCGATTCCCCAATCCGAGCTGCTATCCATTACTCCACAGTCTGTCTAAAATGTCATTTTGTGATGATTTGAATTAATTTTTAGTGTTGAATGAATTATAATTTTTATGATGTCTTTAGAATCTCAGACCAATTTTCTTGGAACGAAAATTTTCAACAGGAATTAATAAGAGCAGTAGGGTTGTAATAAGAATAAATGGGGTCCGAATTTGTTTTTTTTTAAGCGCGATGAGGTGGATGAGGTTTACAGACATGAGAGACAATTTGGTTTTACGAACTTTGACAAAGAGGTCTTGCAATATAAACTTAACCAGCAAAAATGGTAGGTCTTGTGCTCACTCTGAGGAAAAGATGAAAAAAAAATGTATTTTTTACTTAACATCAGGAAGAGACAGTTGAAATTACTAGGGGACGTGATGAAGAATGAGGGCTTAGAAAATTTGACACACACAAGGCATATTAAAGGCATGATGGATAGATCAAAACTGCGAATAGCCTACCTAACAAGAATATATAAATGATTGGCACAAGAGGAGTGACAGCAAAAAGACAGATCTTTCTTGTACAGCCATGTAACTCCACGGTCAAAAGGGACACGGCACAAAGAAGAAGAAGAAGAAGAAGAAGAAGAAGAAGAAGAAGAAGAAGAAGATTGTAGTATAGGAGGGGGGGAGAAGAAAAACAGCAGCAACAAACATTCTGTTGTAGAAGAGGAAACAGACAAAGAAAAAGAACAACAATATTCTAAAAGAAGAAGAAGAAGAAGAAGAAGAAGTAGAAGAAGAAGAAGAAGAAGAAGAAGAAGAAGTTTATCTCGTAAAATTTACGCTTTTCAAACCACATACAAATAGATAATTTGTTGTCAAACTTCCTAAAAAAAAAAAAAACCAAAAACCCCCAAAAACTCCCGTCCTCAGAACATCAGGTCACATATCAGGTGCCATGCCATCAGGCCAAGCCGGATAGACAAGTGGCTTCGGACTCGGCCATGTTGACTTCATTTATTACCTGTTCTTTTGACGGCATTTTACACCTGATGTCCAGGTGGGATTAGCTATACGTTTTGACGCCATTCAGCTAAATACGTGAGCCTGGGTTTGAGAACACCTCAAAGTTGTTAATATCCATCCTTAATCTTTGACTGCGGCGACAGGGGTGACTTATTTTAGAAATTATAGTTTAGATCTTTTCAACGTACTTAAATGAAATGCACACAGTCACTTAGCAAAAAATCAGGTTAGTCAAATTCTTGTTTGTAATAAACGGCCTTGAGACGAACATGTTTGAAGGAAATCAACTTTCTAATTAAGAAACAAGACAGAGTATTTTAAAGCTACCTATATTTTAGCGACAACATCAGTAACGTTTGCTAATATTTCGATGTGTATTCACATCATCCACAGGAAATATTAATTTTTCGATCTTTTCTCGCATAATCCCCAGAAATTAATATTTTTCAATATTTATTCATATAATAAATAAATGCTTATATTTGGTTGTACAATCAAATCATAACAAGGAAATATTAATATTTCAATGTTTATTCATATAATAAATAAATGTTTATATTTAGTTGTTCTATCAAATCAACACACAGAAATATTAATGCTTTAATGTTTATTCACATGATAACAAATAAATGTTTATATTGGGTTGTTCTATCAAATCATCACAAGGACATATATATATATATATATATATATATATATATATATATATATATATATATATATATATATATATATATATATATATATATATATATATATATATATATATATATATCAGGGTGTCCCTAAATATTGTATACACTCTTTAAATCGTTATAACTTATTCAATTTATGTAATTTGACTTGTAAATAAGATTAATACAAGAGAATGAATACACATTTAAAGAATTTGAAAGTAAAATATACAAAAAAAAAAACAGAGAAAATTAACTTTAATAAGATAAAAGTTACTTGGGACAATGGCAGAATGTTCATATAATGATGAGTTCACATCAAGTGCTCAAACTGGTTGCCGTTGTGTTCAATACACTTTTCATATCTTGAAGAAATAGACCAACAAACGTCCAGTATCATTTCCTCTGGTATTTGGACACATTCTTCTTCAATTGCTACGCTTATTTCAGCAATTGTTTCAGGTTTCCTGCTGTAAAGTTTGTCTTTTAGAAACCCCCCACAAAAGAAATCCCAGGGTGTCAAATCTAGTGATCTAGGTGGGTATTCAACTCGCCCTCTTCTTCCAATCCATCTGTTTTGCATATTTTCATCTATATAAGTTCTCACATCACGGTAATGTATTATGAACTATTAATATTTAAAGAGTGTATACATTATTTTAGGAGGCTCTGCCTATATATATATATATATATATATATATATATATATATATATATATATATATATATATAGTGAGAGACAGAGGAACACATAGGCAGAGAGATATGTGAGGCTCATACTGAAATATAGATAGACAGAAAATGAACTCACTGAGATAGATAGATAGATAGATAGATAGATAGATAGATAGATAGATAGATAGATAGATAGATAATGAACAGGATTAGATAGATAGATAGATAGATAGATAGATAGATAGATAGATAGATAGAGATAGATAATGAACAGGATTAGATAGATAGATAGAAAATGAACAGAATTAGATAGATAGATAGATAGATAGATAGATAGATAGATAGATAGATAGATAATGAACAGGATTAGATAGACAGAAAATGGACAGAATTAGATAGATAGATAGATAGATAGATAGATAGATAGATAGATAGATAGAGGATAGATAGATAGATAGATAGATAATGAACAGAATTAGATAGATAGATAGAAAGAATAGAATAGATAGATAGATAGATAGATAGATAGATAGATAGATAGATAATGAACAGGATTAGATAGATAGATAGATAGATAGATAGATAGATAGATAGATAGATAGATAGATAGATAGTAACACAAGTCTTTACAGACTGAACCAGCGGCATATTTAGTAGTTTTAATAAAAGTCCAGTACAGGAATGAGTCATTGAAGACAAAGTAAATAGTACGGTGCCGATCATCAACTTTTGATCTCAACTATTTTACCGAAAGAGTGAATCTTCTCTGCCAATGTAAATCAAACCCACCCACTTTAGGTTGGGAATGAGCATAGGAAACCAAATCATAAAGAATTTATTCCAAGGCTCGAGAAATGAAAACTATTCCTAACAGATAGGACCAATCGCATACCTAAAGTGATAAGCAAGAAGAATATCTCCAACCTACATACCAAGTCCCTTTGGTCAATCATGGCTCTCCACAACTTCCTATCTCTTCTAGCTGTTAGTAATTTTTACTGTTTTGCCATCCCTCCGACTCCTGGATAGGCCGCAATCCATTCACATAAGCTGACCAGTTCATGTCTCGTTGATCTTCAATATATCCTGTAAGGGTCAAATTTGTCAAGCCTTTTGTACTTGATTGGAAAGCAGAATTAAGATTCTCTCCGGGGCTGTTACTTTAACTGACCCAATGCATTTAGCCATAAAATCGTATCTTCACAACATCGGCTACGAGTAAAATCGTAAGGTATACTAGCATCTCTATCCATGCCAGTACAGTAATTATGAATTTAAAACGAAACCCAGCCTGACGAGAGTTGGGGAGTTTCAGGATACGTTGACCTAGACGCAGATATTTATGTTAATCTTGCTGTTGTAGCATATTTTGGGCGTAGGTTATTATGTCTCTCCCCAACGTCCTAAAATGAAGAAAACAGAAATATCCACAAATCAAAGAAAAAAAAAGACTTATTGGGCCCATAGACATGGGATAAAGATAATGATTATTAATTACTCTGTCGTGAGCCCCAGGCTTAGTGGGTGCCTGATAATTGTTAAAGAAAACTATGCCAGAAGCTGTTTATTTTTCTTTTATAATATTTCTTGAATATAGTAGACGAAAAAAAATAAATATACCGTTTAATGACTAAATGGGGCGTCTACTCAAATATGAGTATCCACTAACTGTCGGATTAATAAAAAATCCATAACTTCCTTATGCATATATCTGAAATTTAAAATTGTTCTTTTTTATACAGATTTTATGCATATATATATATATATATATATATATATATATATATATATATATATATATGTGTGTGTGTGTGTGTGTGTGTGTGTGCGTGTGTGTGTAGGCAGCAATCCTTCTTTCATGGACATTTCATTGAATACAACAGACAAGGTGCTTTTATTTATTTTTTTATACAATTTCACATGTGATCTAATATTTTTTTTTCTTTTCGGATGATAAATTATATAAAAACTGTCCGAATGTTTTGTTTTTTTTTTTAAATTCGTGCGCTTTCGGCTATACATTTAGCCATTTTTATGGATGAAATATTTTAACTGTTAAATAAGAAATAAAACTTTCAATTCTCAGCCATTTTGTTTCAACACTTCTGGAGCCTTCTCAAGCGATGGTGTTGATTGTAGAACCTAGATTATCAACACCATCACTTGATAAGACACCAGAAGTGTTGAAACAAAATGGCTATTTTTGTAGTGATTTTATAACATTTTTTGTTATAATTTTCGAATAAATCATTATATTTGCTCTACTCTATATTGAGCACTCTTTTAAGATTAGTATTTGTTGGTTATTGGAATTTATTTCATATACACCAATCCTATACTTGGTTATATATATATATATATATATATATATATATATATATATATTAAGACATTTTTATGTTTATACATTCTTTTTATAGATACAAATATTTAAGTAAATGCTCTGTTTTATAACAAACAGTATTAATAACATTTACCGGTTTGTATGTCCAAGAAATTTTCATGGAAAATATTCGTCCTCCGATAGGAATCGAACCTGTATCCTATACGGAACCGTCATTTAGCACGGAGGATCGTTCGATTAGTAGCTCGATCGATATTACCATTATATATATATATATATATATATATATATATATATATATATATATATATATATATATATATATATATATATATATATATGTAATGTAACTGTATGCATATTGCGTAAGATAGATCCTGGCGAGGAAGGATTGTCCAGCACTAGACAGTTAACTTTCTTCCCAGCAGACCTGACTATGGATTCAATATCTTTCCACTTCATGTCAGCCGATAATTTAATTTAAGCCTAGTAAGAAGGAACGTGTTACACTCTGGAGGTTAGCATCAGCCACTCTTCCATGGCTTGAATATCACCGCCACGTATGACCCGGTGCTCTTACTTAGAGATATTTGATAAAATCCAAAGAAAATTCGACAATATTATTGGCCCGCATCTGGCATCTCGGTGTCAGTAACATTTAACCCTGCGCTGTGTAAATTCCCAGTAGCTTTTCTGTAAATACTTCTATAGTAAAATTGTTTGGGTGAGCTCTTTGCCATGAGATCAAGACTTTATAAATTTAGGATGATGATGTTTTGCGGCTATGATATAAACAAGTGTTGTGATGCTGGTAACATCTGCATAACATTTTATTTGTGTCATAATAAACATGGATTTTGCATCTACATTTCGGAATCTATATATGCGTGTGTGTCAGCGTATGTTACATTTCGGAAAATGTGTGTGAGATTGTGTGTATATGTGTGTATTCATGAGTGCGTGGGTATGTGCCTGTGCCTGTGACTACACGATTATTTGTGTAAATGGTATAGGAAACTATATTTGTCATGATAGGAGGATATTTACAAATATGATCAAACTGAGAGAAATATTTAGATAGTTAATGAAGAGACTGTGATAGAGATACATACCATGATAGATATGGTCGAACTGGTATAGAGGGAGATAAACAGATGAACACACTGAGATAGATAGATAGATAGATAGATAGATAGATAGATAGATAGATATGATATGATCATATTAGGAACCATAGACAGATATATATGATCACAGTGAGATAGATAGATAGATAGATAGATAGATAGATAGATAGATAGATAGATAGATAGATAATGATCGCAGTGTAAACGATAGATATTATCACAGTGGGATAGATAGATAGATAGATAGATAGATAGATAGATAGATATCATCACAGTGAGATAGATAGATAGATAGATAGATAGATAGATAGATAGATAGATAGATAGATAAAATCACAGTGAGATAGATAGATAGATAGATAGATAGATAGATAGATAGATAGATAGATAGATAGATAGATAGAACATAGGCGATCCCGAGGTGCGTCTTGAATGAAGCTGGTCGACACCGGAGAATCGGAAATCCATTTCTTCTCCCTTCCCATCGTCCACTTCCTTTTCATCAGTCATTTCTGCCTTGATGTCCAGTACATTTTTTTTACCAGTGGAATTCCTTCCACCCGTCTCTTTGGATTCCCCGATGAGACTTACAGTCCATCTGCACATTCCTGTTTTTGCATGGCTTCTCTGTCACACGCAGATTTAAAAAAAAAAGGAATAAAAAGAAACATCCTTCACTTCAATATTTTAACGATAATGATGTCCGCATGTCTTACACTGGAAAGGAGAAATTTAGCAAACAATGGAGACTACTCAAGAACACGAATCCATCTTCAGTGAGGATTTTAGGTTTGTATATGACGGAGCATGAACTGAATTGTGTGGCCCGAATATTGGATTAAAGACATCCACTTATACGTAAACTGATTGAGTTGATTCATTAATTACCATATATTTCGGCTTACAAGACGCACTTTTTTCCTAAAAAAAATACCCTGAAAAATACGTGTGCGTCTTCCAAGACGAATGTAAGCTTGGACGGTCACTAATTGGCTTGACTGATAAGGACATGGATTTGTATGTTGAGTCATTACACTATAATGTTAACCATCTAATTCTGCCTTTTATATGATGCAACCTCAGTAATTAGTTGCTACAAGTATTTCCAAGACTATAAACCTTCCTGGAGCCGAGCCACAAACTTAAACATGCTCTGTTTACTAACAGCGGTGGGAGCCTTTCTGTTCTTGACTAGTATGTCATTGCCATACAAACAAATTCGGACGAATGATTAATGTAAACAATACGGGACGCCAATATATGAGGGACGCATGGTGAATGTGTTGTATGAAAATGACTTTTTCTTTCCTTAGAATTTTCTTTCCAATATCAGGATGTGTCTTCCAAGCCGCGGCGTCTTGTAAGCCGGAAAATACGGTAATTCTTTTAAACAGTGACAGGGAGAGTTTACTTCACCTTTTTTCTTTTCTTTTCACTGTTTATTCATCGACTGAGTGATTAGTGTGATCGAATTGAAATATAGGAAAAAAGTGTAAATTTAGAGTTGAGTAGTGTCTTAGACATCAGAACGGTCGTTATTTACCAGTACAAGATAAGAATGCCACTATGTTTGCTACGAAAACAGTCGCTGCGTTCATTTTTTTTCCTTTTTTACAGAAGAGCGTAGAAGCCGTTGAACCGGATGTACATCGTGATTAGACACTGAAGGAGTTCTTTCGTTGGAGTGGCTTAGGGGAGCGTTCTATTAAAAAAAAGAGTTGTAGCTGACGATTGGTACAAAAGTCGCTACCGGATCAGTATCGATTAGATCAGTGTGGACAAGGAGAATGTTGCAAGACCCCTAATGATTCACCGCTAAGACCGTCACTGATGATAAGTGCCAGATAATCTGATCGATGTAGTACATGAATATGATTTCCAAACTAAATTTTTGATTAAATAAAATATAACAATAAAACTACTGATAATATATAACACAATCGGATATCTACAAGAATGTATAATTACTCTCCAACCTTAGCAAGAAAAATCGTAATGAAAAACGGTCATAAACAAAAAATGACATGTTCATCTTTAATTAATCATAGCTAAAGATCGGAAATTCATGAAGGATCCATATATATATATATATATATATATATATATATATATATATATATATATATATATTTTAGGATCAATTTCCAACTTATTCAAGATGATCTTCGTCCTCTCTACCTTTCTAACTTTCTGTCCTGGAGTAACAAGGTGGCTGAAATGTTTCATGTACGATTTCATTTTCAAGTCTTTTTTTCACTTTTTTTTTTTTTTTTTTTTGACTGTCATAGCTGAAATTCCTCTCTCACATGCCAAACGTCTTATGAATGGAATTGGATGCTTTCTAATTGATCCCTTTAGCCCTAAATTAAAATGATGATCTCTCTTCCTGTTATTACCTCCTTATCCAGCTTTAATTTTTAATGTTACCTCTTAAAAGTTATCAACGTTCTCTTGATGGTTCTTGAATGCACTTTGAAGATGGAAGCCAGAGTATAAATGCTGGTACCATTACTGCAGGACTGAATGAGCTTTTTCCTCTCAACATTGCTCAATTAGGAAGACATAGTGGGGCTGGCACAACACTGTTCTATTTCTAGCTGGATAACTCAAAAGGGTTCTTCAGTAATTCTTACGACAAATGGTGTCAAGATGGTTAAACATCTTATCTAAAAAACTTGGCAAAAAGAAAATCAGTTTCACACCCGGTATATATATATATATATATATATATATATATATATATATATATATGAATGATAAAAATATAGTTTTAAGATATGCTATATTTACGGGTGAGATTGTACAATATGAGTAAAGGAGTGAATGTATATATAAAATATATATTATAAAAGTGGACACTGAAGTTAACACAGAGCAGCAGGATCTGTTTCATGGTTGAACCCAATCTGGTCGCCATCGGACTGTTCTAAAGAATGAATCACACACACACGTATTTTAATATATTTTCTCGGACATTCACGCCGGTAAATGTAATACTTTTTTATTATAAACAGACCAATAAAAAGAAAATATATTAAAATAACTGTCAGACTTTATCCACTTCATAGCACTCACACAAATATATATGATAGAAAATAAGGAGGATTTGAGATAATTAAGTAATTTATCGAGTCTTTAAGAAACCTCAACAGAATGCAGAAAGCACTGGACGGCCGCTTCGTCCTATATTTGGGATTCATCAGCAGTGCGCATCCACTACCGAGAATTGAAACCCGGACAGTTACATTGACAGGCAAACGTCATATTTAACGGGCCTCGGTGACGAATAGGTATATGAACTAGAGGTTTCTTCTAGACTTGATGAATTACTTAATTATCTCAAATCCTCCTTCATTTCTATCATTTGTCTATCCTTGCTTGAACTGGCTTCTAATGCTCTGGATAGAGCGGTTTGGTGATGGTAGTTTTAAACTCGGAGGTACAGCCCTAAAAAAGGAACTTGGATGAGTTCCACCACGGAATAGTTGAACGAGCGGCGCAATATCGAGTCTAGTTCGCTAACTCTTCGTCACCGAGGTCCGTTAGTACAGTTGGTATGACGTTTGCCTGTTAATGTAACTGTCCAGGTTTCAATTCTCGTTAGTGGATGAGTGCCAAATTTAGGACAAATCGGCCGTCCAGTGCTTTCTGCATTCTGTTGAGGTTTCTTCTGGACTCGATGAATTACTATATATATATATAATCAGAATCTTAAATTCTGTGGAAATCATCTAAGAAATGTTATTCTTTTAATTGGAATATACTAAGTCCATTTCACTATCAGATAAATATATATAACAAAAAACTTAAATAAGAAAACAAAATGTTGCAGATAAATAGTGTATTGGACAGTAAATACAGCAGAAGTGTATTATATGACTTGGGAGTGTGTGTCGATTGACCAAAGTTCATTCTCTATCACGAGGGCACATGTGGCACAAGGCCGAGTTTAATGTGCGTCATCCTCCGTAGAACCTGTTTTAAGAAACCAGGAGAACCTACTAACTCCCCTCTCTCCTAACACTTTTCGGCAAAGTATTCTGGGCTTTAATTAAAGCTGAAGGGCTTAAGCATCTTACCTTTCATGGCCTACCCTCTGACAAATAATATGGGTCCCGTTTTACCAGGTCTACCGCTGACGTGCTAATGGCCATCACTGAATACTTATATCAAGCTCTTGTTAATAACGGCAAAGCTCGTGTTGTGGTTCTAGATGTCTGGAAGCCGTTTGACAAGGTTTTGGCCCACTGGTCTCCTACGTAAGCTTTCAGGACGATTGATTGATTTCATGCTATCGTTCATATCAATCGTGAAATGATTTGAACGGATTCGCTTCAAGGTCCTTTCACACGAACGCGGATATCCAACCCACCAAAGCTCTATCGTCGGTCCTACGCTATTTCTGATCTTGATAAATCAACTTCCTGACGTCATCAGTTCCTTAGTAGGCAATCATGTAGATGACACTGCCATTTACTCCTGTCTCAATAGCACATCCATCAGAGCTGACAAAATTAACCTAGTTGCTGCTCTTGAAAAGGACCTCCAATCAGTGGTTAACTGGGGCAGGAATCGGCTTGTAAATTTGAATGCCTCCAAAAAAGAAATTGCTCTCATTTGACCACCATAGAGAAACTTTCCTAACCGTCCTCTAGATGCTAGACACCCGGAGAGCAACACACTGCGTCTTCTTGGCCTCGTTTTTTCAACTGACTTGAAGTGAGACGACTACATCGAATCAATATCTGCATCTACTGCAAGGAAATTTGGGTCACTGTGTCGTGCCAGAAGGTTTTTCTTGTTAGAATCTATCTTTCACATTTACAAATCTATCATGCGTCCGTGCATTGACGACTGTTGCCATATCTGGTCTGGTGATCCTGCTATTCATTTTGAGGTTCTTGATAAAATCCAAAGGCATCACGACTTAAGTCACTTTCTCACTGACGTAACGTGGTAAACTTCTGTCCTTCCTACAAATATTTTCATGGCTACTGCTCTGACGAGTTTTTTTTTCTTCTCTGGTGTCCCGATTACATGAATTTAAGTGTGCCACGAGATTGGCATCTAGGTTTCACCCATTTACTATTGAAATAGTTAAACGTAACTGCCACTTTTACTCCAACAGTTTCTTTTCTCGCACCTCCCGCCTGTGGAACTGCCTTTCTTGCTTCTTCAAAATCTTCAACTCAGTTGTCATCTATCTTCTTAAACCTAGTTCAGCTTTCATCCATTCCTCAGTCCCCGCTATGCCCAGTCTTTTCTCTCACTTTTCATTACACGTAACCCCCCTTACGTATTAATGTTTGGGTTTTGCTTGGAGTAAAATGATTATTTTATACACACACACACACACACACACACACACACACACACACACACACACACATATATATATATATATATATATATATTACAGCAAAGAAGCAAAAGTTACCTCAACATATATATATATATATATATATATATATATATATATATATATATATAAGTAGTAATCCGTTGGTATAATCCAGGCGAGTCCTATTAACATATCATCATAATTTGAAATATGTTAAAACTGACTGATATAAAAGAGCATCCATATTTTCATGGCTACGTGGCTGATATTAATCAGAGCAAATTTTTTTTTACAATTGGAATTAAGATAACTTTAGTGAATGACCATTTTCAACTGCAAATTTTTTGAAGGATTTTCAAATCAAATTTTTTTTATCCGTTTGTAGTGGGCCCACTACAAACGGATAGCTATATCAAACTTAAACATATACTTAAACGTGAAAACTATACTTAAACATGAAAACAATAAATAAAAACTAAAAATTCTTGAAGCTATATACATAAAACAGTTGAAACCTAAATTGAACAAAATAAACTATGAAATCTCCACAAATATTCTTAAATGCCTATAATTGATAACAGAAGCCATTGGTTTATACCAACGGCTTCCCATACTTAATACTTCTCGTTTTTCACTCTCGCGTGGTCATTTGTGACGTCACGAGCTGCGACACGATTTTCGCTTCCGCGTCTAGTATATACGAGTTTGTCGTTACTTGGAAATTTTCATGCAGCAAGGGCTGACTATCATTGTGGTTTCGTCTGTGCGTTGTTTGATTTATTGAAATTGTCATCTTTGATAATGGCTTATTTAAGCCGAAAGCTTAGAATGGATTTAAACATGTATCAATATGGTGTTTTCCTTTTGTCTTTCAATGATAATGTTATTAAGCTTATCAGAGAATATGAGAGGAACTTACTTAAAATAAATAGACAAAACTTGTCTATATTATTTAATGAAACAAGCATTAATGAATATTATATAAATAAATATATATATATATATATATATATATATATATATATATATATATATATATATATATATATAGTTTTAAGGTATTCGCTATTGATAGGTAAATTTACCCAATGTTAGGGTTGTGCGTATTTAAATGGACGGAGTTATTTGTAACCTAGGGAAGGTTACTGAATAGATTAATCAAACGAAGTTTGGTAATGAACAATAATACTTAGAATAAGAACAACACATATAAGATTCGCCAGCGGCGCGTAGAAAAAGAAGTCACCCGCGAGTGAGTCAAGTGAATTTCACAATGAACTTCCAACTACCAATCACCCAGCTCGGTCAGATGTGGCACAAAGCCGAATTTAATGTGGGTATTCGAGCTTGCAGACTCGTCCAAAAATTCCCCGTAGACCCTGTATAAAACGGGGTCAGGTAGCTCTTTCCCGAGCGAGATGAGACTCTGCCCATCGACATAGCTTCGTCTGGGGATCCTCTCTGCCCGAGGGTAGAGAGTATGACCAGCACAGCTGGAGACGAATCTCCAACTGCAGGATCTCTACCAACCGCCCCACGAGGTCAGATGTGGGGCAAGGCCGAATTTAATGTGGGGTATTCGAGTCCGTAGGCTGGGCCAAAAATTCCCCGTTGAACTTGTATAAAACGAGGTCGGGTAGCTGTTTCCCGAGACAAGACTCTGCCCTTCGACATAGCTTCGACTGGGGATCCACTCTACCCGGAGGCAGAGAGTTTGACCAGCACAGCTGGAGATGAATCACCAACTTGAGACCAACATACAGTATTTACTATCGTATTTATGTGAATAGAGATATACCCATTATTGTCCGTAGGTATGTTACAACATTAATACTCTCTTTCCAGTCTTGATAGAGATTAAAATGTCTTCGATGCCATTTGGGCTATGCATTGTTTTATACAATACAACCCCTTTCCCCGTAGACGAAATATCGCTAGAGTATCACTATTTCATCCCTAATTTCATGGCAAATGTCCAGTAGTGCTCCATTTCTTAGTATCACCAGTCCAAACATCCAGAGCTCAGACCCGATTTTCTCAATCCTTTCATATTCCATTAGTAACGAGTAAGTTCCAATCAGGCAGCTTCTTCCCAAAAACCTATTACTTTTTGGAAAAGACTCCCGAAAGCATCCTTTGCCGATCCCTACGGTTTTAAGATTTTCATGTCAAGGGTAAACCGTTATCCATCCTACATATCCTCATGATATACAATTCTTAGTTTCTCCTGTTACGCTCTTATAACAACTTAATTCCGTAATCCTCTATATTGAGTGGTTCTTGGGCCTTTTATTTGTTGAACAATAAATATGCATAGGAGTAGATAGTTTCGCCTATCGTCCAGTTCACACTTCTCCGCTGTCTTTTGATCAGGAGTAGAGGTTTATCCTTTTTTTCTGTTTAGGTTTGTATTTCCGGTTTATTCTAAATTCTGCTTCAACTCTATGCTTCTAACGTCTCCGCCTAAACTCTGAAATGTATGCTATTATTGGTGTTCCTGTTCATTGTAAAGTATTCCTACTGGATGTGAAATAATTGTAGCCCCCCCCCTGCATCTTAGTGGCGTTATTGCCTTACTTTGGGTGAATTGATCTGTACGATTTCAAGTACAGCTGTTAAAAATTGCAACCCCTTATCAGTCCATTAATAATATTTTCTTCCAGATGAAAAAATCCGCTAAAGAAGTTCACTCTAAGAATTTTGTGATACCATAGAAAATCTCGATAGGCAATTGACGTAAAAACACAAAAGTAAGCGATGAAAAAAAAGTATTTTTGACGTGCCTGGGAAATCCTAAAAGACACAATTCGAGACCGACGTCCGTCACAGCCCCCACATACTGTCGAAGAAAGAAAAATCAAAAACACGTTTACCTGATATGAGAAGTTAGGATACATCGGCTGACCATCGCTAGATTTGCCACGTGGCAAATAAAAAAAAATGACAGATTTCTTCTTCTTCTTCTTCTTCTTCTTCTTCTTCTTCTTTATCG
>CAHIKZ030001405.1:87500-100000 GCA_903632075.3 Acanthosepion pharaonis
AAATTTACACAACCAGCATTTGTAGGCGGATCGGAATACCCATTGTACAATACAAGCTAGCTTCAGTTTACGATTAATGTTTGCGCTGGAATTGTAGGTGACTGTCTGGTAGGTCCATATGTTCCCCCAGTACGTCTTATAGGAGCTGCCTACTGTGACTTTATTTCGAACACACTTCCAGACCTGATAGAGGATTTACTAGCCTATTTTAGTCACATTGTTTGCGATGCACTGGCTGATATCTACCATGAAAGATGGATATGTAGAGGAAGACCTGTTCCATGGAACTGCACTTCCCCCGACTTCAATTTTTGGATTTTTATCTCTGGGGCCACCGAAAACAATTAGTTTATGCAGCAAACACAAATAATGCAGAGACGCTTAATTAACGTGTTAAGAGAACCTGCGAAAATATTGGACACCGTGTGTGAGTATTTGAAAGGGTCCGCCAGTCAATGATCCGACGGGTGCATATGTATGTAGACGCAATCGGAGGACGATTTGATCATATGTTATGAGTTTCTGTGTTGAAATACAACGATGGCCTTTTGGACAAATGTTTATGTAGATATTTTACTCCGGTTTGATATCAGGTACCCACCTCCAAAATTAGTAAAATTATTTTTGACACACCCTCTATATGGGTGTATATGTATCTGTAGAAATTTCAGATATAACTAAACTATATCTGTAAAAGGACAATATGAATAAATAGGTTTTCTTTTGGTTTATAAATATATATATATATATATATATATATATATATTAATGTCACTAGTACGCAGGGGTTAAATAAGTGAATGTGAGAGAAAAGACTAAGTATTGGAGGTGAGGGCGAGGAAAAGATAAAAGCTGAATGGGGTTCAAGAAGATAGAAAAAATGGCGATTGACGTTGCATTTATAATTTTGAAGATTGTACTTATCAGTAAAACAAGTAAACAGAAGGGAGCTCCATAGGCGGTAAGTGCGAGAAAAGAAGCTGTTCGAGTAGAAGTGGCGGTTACATTTAATTATTTCAACGGTAAAAGGGTGGGACCTAGATGCCAATCTAGTAGCACGCTTAAATTCATGTAGCCCGCGCAGCGAAATAAAGTTCGTCAGGACAATTGCCATGAAAATATTTGTAGAAAAGATTCGCCATGTGAGTGAGAAAGTGACTGAAGTCGAGATGCCAAGTTGGAATTGATTATGTTGAAGATCCTTTTTTTGGATTTTGTCAATAACACTGAGATGAGTAGCAGTAACTCCACCTCCCTTTAGGTTCTTTTTTTTTTCCCTCTGATGTGGCCAGGTATGAACTCACAAACAAACACGTCACTTTTGGATTACTTCAACCAATGCTTTTATCCACTAGACCATGTGCACTTGGTAACTTGAAAGAAGAGTTTTGAGTACAATACTTGGCCATAGCATAATATTAGGCCGTTCTGAAAATATATCCGTGTTTAGATTAAAACTTTTGGGTTCTAATATATATATATATATATATATATATATATATATATATATATATATATATATATATATATAATTATAATAGTTGTACAAATGTATATTCCTAACGATTAAAAGATTAGGTTGGTGCAAAAATAATGACGTAATAATGTCGTTTTTTGACGTATTTTTTAATCCCAAAAAACCACATTCTTACGTGATTATTTTTGCACCAACCTAATATTTTATGGCAATCTTTTTCAGAATTCTATTCTGAAATACTTGACGCACTTTGTGTGTACACAGGAAAATAGTATTGGGTTGTTCGGAAAATACTGTCTTATTTTAAAATAAACCTTTAGTTTTCAAAAATAGTTGCACAAAAATCTATTACAAGTTCTTAAGGATTAAACTGTCCTCTTTGTTAATTTTATATCAATCACCTTCAGGATCCTGTTCTCAAATACTTGAAGCACCCTGTGTGTACACTGGAAAATAGTATTTGGTTGTTCGGAAAATAATAAGCCTTCTGATGTGTCCCGGAAAGGGATATATTTGTTCGAAGTAGCTAAGTGGTTTTGGACTACTGTAACCGGGTAGGACAGTCTAGCAGGAAATCGTAATGGACTGGTCCTCGTCGTAGTGGTAGGCAATAGGCGTAGGTAATATGCGTAGCCAATAGGCGAAGTCAATAGGCGTCCCTGTACCTCCACATCAGTCTGTATTTATGGCTGACACCAGCCAATCATATTACTGTAAGGGGGAACCCAGGTGTATGCATATTCATTACATCACCTTCTTATTGACTTCTGATATATTATTATCATAGTTGCACAAAACATATAGGGCTCATTCTTAAGAATTAAAGTGTCCGTTTTGTTAATTTTATATCAATCTCCTTCAGAATTTAACTTTAATCATTCTATTCCCCATTTCTTGAACATGAAAAAGAAGAGGTGGATTTAATTTTTTTACATGAATTCAAGCTTGATCATAATGTTCTTCAAACTACTGCCAACATTAACAAAACATAGGGTGAAGAATCCATTTTTGATTGAAAAGTATAGTGCTGATTTGTGAAGTTCCACAGTGGGGATACAAGTCTTCAAGATGAAGGTGGTAGAAGACGTCCATCTGCATTTGATAATCAACATCTGAAGCACTACCATCTACATTTGATAATCAACAATAAAACTCACATCAAAGTGTCAGAGAAAATGTCTCAGATAATGGGGTGTCAGTATTTCGACAATATCGGATTATCTCAAGAAATCTCAAGAAAGGTGAAGTAATTCGATAAATGGGTCCCACATAAGAGTCAAAGAGTTCAATATTTTGTAGAGTGTTCGATGCTGCATCTGCGAAACTCAAATGATCCATTGTGATGAGAAATGGATCCGTTATGACAGTCGTAAACGATTGGTTCAATGTCTTGATCATAACTTAAAACATTATATATCCTTCATCTTGATCACGAAGGAGAAGGATCCCATTTTGGTCGAACGGGTTACGCTTTCATTGATGCGAACGAGTTACGCTTTCAATGATGCGAACGGGTTACGCTTTCATTGATGCGACCGGGTTACGCTTTCATTGATGCGAACAGGTTACGCTTTCATTGATGCGAACAGGTTACGCTTTCAACATTGTAATTTTCATTCATACTTTTCTCCTCTATTCTGTAGGGAGTCCTTAAAGTCCGGACACATGAAATCTCATTAAATATATTTCTTTTTATCTCCAGAGATTAAAAATGGGTTTGTCGAAAGAAGAATGAATTGATTTCTTTTTACGGGGTCTGCTAAAGGAGAAGGTGCACTCAATGAAAATCACAGGTGCTAAACTCTTGATTGAACGTATAAAGAGTGAGTGTGCTAAAATGTGCATTTATTGCCTCGACTTCACGTGAATCTTACAAAGTGCATCGACCTTTTCATCGCAAATTGATGGAAATCATATTAAAGATGTTTTTACGTTAATCTCCCAGTTCAATAAAATGTTGAAAATTTAATTTCTTAAAAATATGCATTTTTGCATACGGTGCCCAGACATTAAAGTCACCCTGTATCTTGAAACACGTCTCTTAACAAAACTATAAGAGTATAGTGACTTTCGAAACAATCTATATATATATTAGTTCCACAAGAGGTTTGCAATGAGCTTTGGTCTCAATAGACGTTCGAACCAAGGACTTATTGAGTGTAATATGATTCAGTGAAATGATGTCTCCTCACTAAGCAGGGAAAAATAAAATAGTCGATGTTTATATACTTGCAATAAAGAGTAAGCCTTGACAGTAAGAAACAAAGTTCGCTTTAATCTTTTTTATCTTCTGGTCCTTGTTCAGACCGTTGTACTGCACGGCCTTCTTTAGGGGTCGCTTGTCACCTTCACGGAATTTTGAAGCGAACTCAAATCAACCGGAGTACTAATATTTCGGATTTCATGTGTCAACTGAACTCATCCAATCCCGACACAGAGATTAATTTTAAGGCTCCAAAATTTCGTTAAGCAAGCGACACATAGTGTATCTCGTCATTACTGAAAACATATCTGGTTCACTGTTTACCATGAGTTCAATTCCCGCGGCTGTCGTGTTTCGAAAGTTATATACTCTTGTTCAGCGAGTATTAAATGATATGAATTATCGCTTATACACGAAAAGCGGGACTGAATGCAGTTGAATAATTATTCAAGCTTTTCATTAAATATACTTGAGGATTCAATTAATCCGTTCTTAGTTTGAATTGTATACCTACCTTCGTTCACGAGATTGGATGGAAATGTTCATTTTTATTTTGATCAGAGTTTATTATACTGAAAAGGCATTTTTCATTCTTATCCAAGAGGCTTTCGTAAGTAATGGGATATAAGCGGAAATATAATTGTATTGCTTAAAAATTTGACCAGATGAAAAGATTCTTTCCACAAATGTTCGTGAATGGTGATTTAATTTTTCTTTGCTCTTTTACTTCATTATTTATTTAATACAATTTGTTATGTAGCTGCATGCATATATATATATATATATATATATATATATATATATATATATATATATATATATTATATATATGTTTATGTTTTTGAATACAGGGTTGATATAGTTGGAATAAAATTCCAATAACCAAAACCACTATTTTTAAAAAGTGCTCAATTCAAAGTAGAGCGAATAATATTTATTTAAAAATTATGACACAAACATGTTATAAGATCATTACAAAAGTAGCCATTTTGTTTCAACACTTCTGGTGTTTTGTCAACACTAACACTTGACAAGATTTCCGAAATATTGAAACAAAATGGCTATTTTTCTAGTGGTGTTATAACATGCTTTTGTTAAAATTTTGAAATAAATAAATATATATATATATATATATATATATATATATATATATATATATATATATAAATAGTAATAGTAATTCTTGAGTCAACAGAATGCAGAAAGTACTGGACGGGCGTTTCGACCTTTTCGAACATCATCAGCAGTGCGCATCCACTAAAAGAAGAATCGAACCCGGGCGAACAAACGACATATATATATATATATATATATATATATATATATATATATATATATATATATATATATATATATATATATATAGATACACCCTCATGGTCAGACAAACCTACCTAGGTTTTCAAAAGTGGATCGTCAGGGAAAGTTTGGCCATATTTCCCTGACGATCCGTTTAGGTGAAACCTCAGGTAGGTTTGTCTGGCTCACTAGGTTTATCTAGGTCTGCTCTACGGTTGTATTGAGCGCTTTTGTTAGTTAGTTATTTACTCGTATCGGGTTTTTTTTTCTTTGGGCTTCAGACCTGCATCTGTGCGATTTTTTTGTCGACAGAAGTTCATGTTTGTAGCTCTTTCTTTTTTTAAAACCTTTTTTCCCTCGAGATTAATTTGATTATTAGCAAATCAAAAATTCGAGGGTTTTTGAGACGGGTATAGTTATCTATATTTATATGTATATTCATATATATATATATATATATTTGTGTGTGTGTGTACTTCAGTGAGATCTTCAGTGAGTGTCACAGAATTGTGACAGTGTATCTGAGTAAATTTAATGAATGTCTGAAAACTTACTTATTTCAAATTACGAAAAGGTAATAAATTTCTTCTTTTCCTAAAAAGGTGCAAATCCACTTCACACCTTTAAAGAAAAAAAACTGGAGAGAGATAATTTTTTTCACGCAATTTAAAACAGCATTTTTTTTTTACATATATAAAAAAAATATTTATAATTAAAACTGTAAAAAGATGAAGAAAGAATATCTTAACAAAAGGGAAAGAGAGAGACTAAGTACGAACAGAGAAAAAGTGATCAAAAGCTTACCATGGCACAGTGGTTAACAAAAATATATTCCAAACGAGCCTATTCTTCTGTAATGTGTCTTTAGGACGCGGGCGATCATGGCCTCCACATCTTCCTATTATTCGTGGCTCTGAATAATTTTTGTCTCCTTATTATCAATCCCAGTTTGCAAAACTGTACTGTACTGTACTGATGCGGCATTCACCCTGGGCGGATTGAGCCGGCTTCTTCCTGTTATGAGAAGAAGATTCTTGGGATAAATTACAGAAGTAGGGTACCCAGGCCTACTCGGATAACGTTCTTGCTTGCCGCGGGGTTCCCACAGACGCAGAGACAGGAACGACCAGAAGCCGCCGGTTACCGATGCAGACGCTCCTTGGATTTTTCACCAGAGCCCTTGTTAGTTGGCGTGTGTGTCAGACCTGTAATCGTTTTTGGTTGGCCCTACCAGGAACGAAGTTTCTGGGCGGCATAGCTCTGACACTACCGTTTACACCCCCCCCCCCACCGACTGTGAGGTAAGGGTTGGACTTTAAAAAAAAAAAAGTTTGCAAAACCGTTCTCACAAGCTTCTTAGGTCGCTTTGTCTCTCTTGCTTTTAGTAGGTCCTCTGAGTGTCTAATTCTCCGAGCTCTCTTTCTTTATTATGCAGCCGATAAATCTCAACAGTTTCTTTTCCGAATCTAAGTAGAAGTCTTCTTTTCTTTAAGAACTTTGTCGTTGCTCACATCGTCGTTTCAGCAGCATTCTCTACAACCCCATCTCCGCTGTTTCAAGTCTCCTCTTCATCTTGATTGATATTACGTTGCGGACCACCACAATTTTCTTTGTTTCTTAGGAAATTTTCCTGTTTATTAATACTTTGTTTAGCTTTGGAAAGACACCTTTCTCCATTTTAATGTACCACTAGATTTCCGTGTCACGTTTTCTTAATGCTTTTCTTTACTGTCTTCTCTGGAGGTTTTTCTAATGTTAGAATGCTCACTCGTTGTAACTTCCGAAATTCTCGTTGATGACGAGACTTTGTAAATGCAGGTTCTAGTAGAAGTAAAAAACCTTCAAATATTACTCGCACTAATAATACTTGTTCAAATTGTAACCGTCGAATAGTAATTCGTATAATGATCAGTATAGAAAAACAGTATAGAAGATATTATAGAGAAGGTATTTATTTTGTAATATTTACAAAATTGTGGCACGTAATTAAAGGGGGGGAAATATTGGGGATCTTCCTTAGTTATCCTAATCCTAGTTCATTCGAATCACGACCTATTCATTTATTACAATTTACTCATTCACCACAAGAACTCATCCATCACCTCTCAATCCAGCATATACCACAATGCCGCACATTCACAGGGGATAGTACAAAGAATAGCGATCACTTAGATATCAAGCTAATTCCCATTTTTAAGTTTCCTTTACGATCACGTGATCTACTTATTTAATAATGGAATCGTCCATGTTTGCTCATTGGTGATCTGTGTTCAAACTACGGTGTCAGCAATAAAACTATTCCTATGTAACAACATGCTAAACGGAAACTTCAAGTTTTCATTGAATCTTTTATTCCCACTACCATGTATACAAAGAAATCCTCTGAAGTGTTAGATTTGCTAAGCATTCTTTCCTCATTGGGTCCCTAAAATTACAATTGTTTCTTTCTAATTGTTAGCAGCATTTTCCTTTTGGTTTCGGTACAGATATGTAAATGACTGCCTAATTAGCATAGCTAAGGCATTTACGATCACGTGATCTACTTATTGAATAATGGAATCGTCCGCGTTTGCTCACTGGTGACCTGTGTTCAAACTAAAGTATCGACAACGACACTTTATTCCTATACAACAGAAGTACCTGCAAGTTTTTTTTTTGTGTCTACTATTAACAACATGTCTTGTTTTTACTATTGTTCATCGAATATAAAGTTTAAGTGCTAATCAAGAAAGAGTTTTAATGAATGGGGTTTTTGTGAAAGTGTATGGGGGGGCGGCAAATGTTGCATATTATGAAGGTATGCAGGATAGATAACGGTTGATCCTAAAATTCTGTTGATCTGAGAATCATCCTCTCGAGAGACCGTTCCGCATTCCAACAGATTTGACAATTCAGAGTGATCGTTTTTTTTCTGCCACAAGAAAACTCATCCCTGATATAGGCACCAAATTCAAAGCCACAACAATTCTGGGGTTCTTCGTTTTAGGGTAAGAGCCCGGAATTTTAAATTCCTGAAGTGAAGTACATTGGTTTGATCCCGGGTTTGAACTTTTGAAGATGAAGGTGTAGACGAAAGTGGGGTGAAGATATAAAAAAAACACGTGGGTTAAAATTTCCTGCTAAGCCGGTCCAGCGACATGGGAATGTTGGACTTTAATTAAACAAGACCAATAATTATATATAGACAAATATATGTATTAACAAGTTACAAGTACATGGACAGTTACATTGAGTTTGTGTGGTGAATATTATGTGTGTATATTGTGGTAAGTGTTCGTACGTACGTGTATTGGTATTGTTCTTAGCGTGTTCCCAGAATTTGGGAAACGCTGTATTGGTGAGAGCTCACATATTGATATTAGCTGAAATGAAGAAAGAAGAGAGAAAATTGCCTTACCTCCAAAACCTGAGGGGAAAAGAGAGATCGAGGCAAAATATCAACCAGTATTTATAGCAAGAGGAGAGAGACCCCTGGTGAAGGATTAAGGAACTGAGGAGGAGCTAACTCCAGCATAGATTAACTTCAGGTTATTTGAACACGCAGATCCCTTATGTTACTGTAGAAGATAGAAAACCTACTGTTTAGTTTCCGGATGGCTGATCTAGGAATGACTTTTCAGTCCGTGATAGTTTTGGTCATATTTTAGTATTTTGTGAGGTACTTTTCTTGCGTAGCTGCTACACCCCTTAAGATCCCTGTAATAAATCTTACTGAGAACAAGGCCGTAACAAATCATCTGATCATGGCATTTAGAGGTTTCGCCGGATACAACTGCGAGTTCCAAATCCCATTCACCAAATAGCAATATAATAACCCCAATATTACGCAAATGCTGATAGGATAGACACCTTAGGAGTTACAGTAATGTTTGAAACCCTGGCTATCAGTCGGATAACACCAAATCTGTGTATTTCTTATGCTCTTCTAAGCGTAGCTTAGATGAGGTACAAATCCAAATGCATGGGGTACCCAATGAGGATCAATCTCACTACTCAGTCCTAATTGATCTAGCCAGAGAATCTTACGAACCATTAAACCATGTTGAAATGCCCT
The DNA here is from genome assembly GCA_903632075.3 of Acanthosepion pharaonis. NCBI lineage: Eukaryota > Metazoa > Mollusca > Cephalopoda > Sepiida > Sepiidae > Acanthosepion > Acanthosepion pharaonis. The sequence goes on from CAHIKZ030001405.1 coordinate 96,534, forward strand.
TGCGTATTTTTATATCGCTAAATTTGTACCTGTATAAATCTTCTTCTATGTGCTGCGTCTCTTCAAGATATAGCTGATCATGACTCTCCACAACTTTCAATTCCTTTAGTAGTTTCCCCCTTTTGCTAAGATACCAGAATAACCACTTCAGCCATCCATTGATAAGAGTTCGTCAGGTAAGTGACATATGTAACAGTTATTGGAAATGAGGCGGCACAAAAAGAATACTATTTATTTGAACATAGATCGCCAGTGAGCAAACACAGGCGATTTTTTTTATTGAATAAAATTAAATGATCGTTGACCATGGAGGAAAAGCATATATGTAGGAAGTAGCGTGACGTATAATTGATCGCTTATTCTGTTCTATTCTCTATTACTATACGGATCACCATTTCTAGTCTATACTATTTCTCTTTTCTATTCACTATATTATTTCTCTTTTCGGATCAGTATACTGGTTACTATTCGAGCGAGTATTATCGAGCAAGTACCATTAGTGCTAGTGATATTCTAAAGTGTCTGACACCAGTATTTTTCAACGGCGTTTTATAAAATGTATCAGCGATTAAAAAAGTGTAAATTACTAAAAACAAGCATTACGAAAGTGACAACGAGTATTCGTTGACATTACAAAAGTGGCAACGAGTTTTCGTTGTGTCACAAAACCTTCATACTTGCATAGTGGATTCTCTTTTTTTCATTGACCCCTAAGTGCCTGGATACGTTTTCAATATCCTTCTCCTTTATCACTATTCTTTATTGTTGAAACTTGAGTAATGCATGGAATAATAATGCAACACAAAATGTACTTAGAACAAAATGTATTGAAACAAGAAAATGTACACGATATTTACATATAGTCTTTTGTATATTCCTGGTAAGACCGTTCCTGGAGAATGTGTTGACTGAGTCGCAGTCGGGCAGAGTCTCTGGTTGAATCTCTTGATTCCTGTATTTATCTATCCAACCACGAGGATAAAATGTGGTACAAGGCCGGTAGCAAAAAAGGGGGATCCCGAGCCACAACAATATTCAAAAAAATTTTTGGAATTTCTGAACCCGCCTAGACGGGTCATTGGAACAAATGTGTTCTATCTACCCGGACGAAACCCTGCCTCTAAGCAAAGCCTCGATCAGTCCTCACTGCCAATTGTTCCAGTTAGGATAAGAATGAATCTCTTTGATTCATTTTTCTCTTCCCGGTACCAACCATATTTATATGGTCGGTACTCCACTATGCAAATTAGGTGGATCATACCACAACATTTATCTAAATCAGTAGCCTTAGTTTGCAGCAATCTGTCTCTTCTGAATGTGTCTTTGGTAGACTTAAGCAAGCCAAACTCCAACCATATAAAAGCATTGCAGTGTTTAATTGTCCTTGAATTTTTTCCCTTGTCGCTACCATATAATCTAAAATCGTTCATATTATTGGAAGCGCTCCTCTATCTCACGTACCCTCAATATATCCCGTATATAACCCTCCTTCTTCATTATATGTCCAAAGTATTTCAGCTGTATAAGCATTCTTTCTGTTGCCATTTTCTTTCAGATTTATTTCTTGCTTGCTCGCTCCGTCCATGGAATTTTCAGTATCTGCTCTTTGTTCCTCCTTGGTACACACTGCCAGCGAAGCGGCCATGTTTACACAGTAACAGCAGCAAGAAAAGAGGAGCGATCAAGTTCAAACATCATTCACGGGACCAATGGCACAGATTTAGGAATCGGAGAGCAGAGATCGAATTCTAGTCGGAGCCATTACATTTACTTACTGCTTCAGCTCTATTCTTCATCTGTGACGGGATTGTCCAGCATTCACAGCCATATACGAAGACTGATATTACATAACAGTTCAGTTCTCTTTTCTTTGTTTATAACTAAATGTTTTTGTTTCTTAATACTTTGCTTAGCTTTTGGAAGGCACCTTTGGTTATCCAAACGGGCCTTCGGACTTCCGTGTCGTACTTTCCTTTCCTTCCCAGATATTTAAATGTTTTTACTATTTGATTTTGGTATCTTTGATTTGTAATTTACATTTGAGACTATTCCTTTTGTTAATAACCATGACTTTCGTCTTCTTGCAATTGGTGTTTAGTCCTTTCTTCTATCTTTCCTTCACTACATTCTGTAGGAGCTCACTTAGTTTCTTTTCCGTGTCTGTTGCATATCTCATGTTCTGTAGATTGTGGTCGCCAATATTGAATTCCCTACCTATAACGATAAACTACATATGACAGCAATGTCTCTGATGGGGAGGTTTTGGGAATTGTTCTAATTCTGCTTGCCATGCCTCTTTTGGATATCTCGGCATCAGCTAATACCCTTTAGTAAGCCGTCTCCAATTTTTCCCCTCTGCTGCGTCCATGATATAAGGCCCAGTGGATAAAAACTTTTGTTGTGTAATTCAAAAGTGACATGACCCAAATTGTTGTGAGTTCAATACCTGACATCAACAGAGGGAAAAAAAGTTAGGAGAGTTGAATTACTAAAGGGAATTAACTGATACTGAGATATTAAATAAAAGCATGTCACGTGGAACATGAACACTCTACTCCCTTGGACTAAACTAAGACTTCGGTTCGAAATAACAACTCATGTAACCTGAAGAAGGTCGGAGCAAAAAGATCGAGAATATTACAACAAAGATGATCACAACAGTTCGAACGATGTAAATAGTTACAAAAGCTTGTCTCAGAATATATATATATATATAACCATATTTGAGTGGACGTTCAGTTTTTATTTTTAAACAGTATATTTATTATCGATCACGGGCCTGAATATTCCATGTAGATGAAACGGTCTTGGCAATATTGGGAGTAGTTGAGAAGCAGTTATTCCACTGTTGTATTGTCTTTATTTCTCTGGCTCAAAGTGATGAACCCAACACTCATCCTGGGTTAAGAGACGCTCAAATAAACTAGCCCAATCTTCTTCAAACAATGTCAGATTTTCTAGTGTTGGGATCAGCCTGGTGCGCTTTTCATCAGGTATCAGAAACCGTGGCACCCACCGACCAGAAAACCTTCCTCATGACAAAATCAATGTGCAGAATGTTCTCAAATAACATTGACTATTTGATTTATAGTCATTCACCTATCAGTGATCACCGTCTGGTTTTCGTTGGTGGTGGCAGTGGCAGGACGTTCAGAACTACGGTCATCTTCAAAACTCTCCATTCCCTTCGTAAATGTATCTGTCCATTTTTACACTGTTGATAAAGCTGGATCGTCATCAACTTAGGTAGCAACCACATCAGTATGAAAGTCCTTGGGGACAAAACCCTTTTTCTGTAGGCATTTGAAAACACCACAATGCCACGCTTTGTCCATTTTCAAGAAGATTCAACAGTAGTTATCTTTGAAGTCTGAAGTTATTAATAAGAAGAGTTGAAATGAATGCATAGGACATTTTATAGCTCTAGCATCACTCCTGAATAGTCAGCCTATGAACTTTTCAGCCCA
>CAHIKZ030001405.1:102500-172500 GCA_903632075.3 Acanthosepion pharaonis
AAAGAAGAAAAATAGAAGAAGAAGAAGAAGAAGAAGAAGAAGAAAAAAGAAGAAGAAGAAGAAGAAGAAAAAAGAAGAAGAAAGAAGAGAAAAGAAGAAGAAGAAGAAGAAGAAGAAGAAGAAGAAGAAGAAGAAAAGAAGAAGAAGAAGAAAAGAAGAGAAAAAGAAAAAGAAAAGAAAAGAAAAAAGAAGAAGAAGAAGAAGAAAGAAGAAGAAGAGAAAAGAAGAAGAAGAGAAAAAAAGAAGAAGAAGAAAAGAAGAAGAAGAAGAAGAAAAAGAAAAGAAGAAGAAGAAGATGAATAAAGAAAAAGAAGAAGAAGAAGAAGAAGAGAAAAAGAACAAGAAGAGTAACAATAGAAGAAGAAGAAGAAGAAGAAGAAGAAGAGAAAAAGAACAAGAAGAGTAACAATAGAAGAAGAAGAAGAAGAAGAAGAAGAAGAAGAAGAAGAAGAAGAAAAGAAGAAGAAGAAGAAGAAAAAGAAGAAGAGGAAGAAAGAAGAAGAAGATGCTGTTTAGTTTGTTGGTTGCTTAATCATTTATGGGGTATCCAAAACTGTATTGCAGTTAAATCCTTAATAAAATTCTTTTACTGGTATTTTTATTATAGAAATGTATTTTCATACTTTTATTCTGTCTTTATTTTTTACTTTTTTATTAGTTCACTATTTTCCCATAGATGGGGGCCTAACATGTGCTATCACCCCAGGTAAGGTTGAACTCAGGAGCAACGACAATTAAGAGATGGTTCCATGTTCCTCAAACATTCAATCTCTCGATTAGAGAGGCCTTACCTCGGGATGTAGTTTATCGTCATATCCAGCACTAAAGAAGAAGATAATAGTATAGGAAGAGCGAGGGAAAGAAGAAGAAGAAGAAGAAGAAGAAGAAGAAGAAGAAGAAGAAGAAGATAATAGTATAGGAGCGAGAAGAAGAAGGACAGTAGCAACATTCAATTATAAAAGGAGAGGAGAAAGACAAAGAAAAAGGAAAACAATAGCAGCAATATTCCAGAAGAAGAAGAAGAAGAAGATAAACAACAATAACGACAATATTCTTATATAGAAGGAGAAAAGAAAGATGATGAATAAGAAAGGAAGAAACGGGGGTGGGGGAGAAAGGGGAACAACAATAACTTTCTATTATAAAACAAACAAGACGAGCAGGAGGAGCAGGAGGAAGAGGAACAGGAGGAGTAGCGATACATCAACCTTTATGGGGTATCCGAAAATGTATTTGATAGATTTTAGTGTTGTTTTTTTGGTCATTTTGCTAGAAAATTTATAATTTAATTTTCCCATAGATGTTAGGGCCTAACTTGTGTTATCACCCCGGTTAAGGTTGGACTTGGGTTTTGATACAGGATGTAGTATGTTGTCGTATCCAGTACTTTAGAATAAGAAAAAGAAGAAGATTTTAGTATAGGAGTAGAGATGGGGAGAAGAAGACTCATCAACAAAAGCAACAAGAAGAAGAATGGAAACGTTGCTTGCCTCTCCCTAATCTATCGCTGTTTTCCTGGAAAATGTTTAGATCAGCTCCATCCCTTCCTTACACCGGTTCAAATCATTCTCATTCTCTTCGTATTCAATTGTTAAAGAGAATGTTCTGCACAGATAACAATTTCCCAAAAACTGTTACAAATTCCGGAGAAGATGCTTCCTCGATCACTATACTCTTAACCGCTTTAAGAGTCAGTTGTTATCTATCTCTACCTATAAAAGGCAGGATGTGTGTGTGTGTGTGTGTGTGTGTGTAACGAATGCACGGCCGCAATTTTCGACGGATTTACACCAAAATCTACATGCACATGTTCCAAGTTAGCGAGAAGGCCAACACCGACTTTGCATTTCCCAACTCCCATCGATAATGGAAATATTTTTTTTCATGCTTCTACGGCAGTTTTCATGTAGTTTGCGGCCATTTTCTACTGGCTAGAGTGAGAGCCTATAGCTGGCTGCCACGAATAGGCAGGAAGATTCTATTGGCCAGCGTGAGAGCCAACAGTTGACTGATACGAATGTTAACTAGCATGCTAGCATGCAAAAAAAAATCGATAGCTGCATTCGTCACAAGTGGGAAAAATTTAAATCTGCATGGCACTTTATTGGCTCATTCGCTTGCTTAAACTCAACGTTCTGTTTCTGCAGAACTGGGTTGGGTGTGAAAAAGTATTTGTTGTTAACAATTTTTTTCATTCGGTTTTTCCAGTTACGAGACCTTTTTTAAAGCTGATCGTTTTGTGTTCATTTTGTTTAGATCTTTCTTCGTAACAGATTTAATGTTTAGTATAGAGCTTAGAAAAAATTCGCAGTGTGAGATAGGCAAGAAGTAAGGCGTGTAGCAACATCAGCACGGCAAAGGACACTCCTCTAAAGACAAGGAAGGGCAAAAATATTTTAAGTCAAGTGATAGCGATTGCTGTATGAGTCGTACGATTTTTGAATCAAGCACGGGCAACGCTGGGCCGTGCTGCTCGTCCTACTTATAAGATAAATAATACATACATAATATGCACCTTTTATTTATACCATTACCCTTATGCCTCCAGGCCTTATATTGAGGGAACGATTATATATAAGAAATAAAGGAGGATTTATATTTCCTCTGACCATCACGTGATCCAATTTATGGAATGTTAGAGTCGAGTGATCCATCCTTGATTTTGGTGACAAAATGATCAAAAAGAATTTTCTGTGAAGTGGTAATTTAATAGAAGAATTGAATTGCTTACGTAATCTTTATTTTTTTTTCTCCTTCCTTCTGTGATTATAAAATTTGTTTCAGGTGCGCATGCGCACGGTGATACAAAGAGAAAAATGGCCGCCGTAATTAATTTGGTGTCGTTCGAATTAACAACGATCATTAATTGATTTACCGATATTCGTAAACTCTTGAAAACCAATTCAGATGATTCGAAATTATTTAATTTACGTTTAATTAACGTCTTTTAATCAACGAAAACAAAAGCACACCGCTAATGCGAGACAAGCATCAGATGAGATGTTAAACTGGTCGCAACTTGTGAAGAAGAAAAAAAGTCGCGCCAAAATGCGTTCATTTCTGATATTACGAAAAGGCGAAATAAAGAAAGGCCATCACTGGTGGCAATGAATAAATAACAAACAAGACATGTTTCAATGCATTGTTTACATATGCGGCAATTAACATGCACAAGGAAGGACGTTACCCTGAAAATATTCGAAGGCAAACTCAAAAGCTGTTCGCAGTCATACACACTTTTCAGATTTAACGTTAAAATATTCTCAGATGGAACTAAATTATATTTATAGAAATATATGACATATAAAATCACTATTTTTTCAATTCAATGCCCAAGAGCCACTCAAGGTAGAGATTTACCTGAATTGAAGAAGCCTAATATTCGGGGAAGGTTCTACGTGTGATGTTTGTTGTTGGTTAGTTTTATTTAGCGGTATATCAAGCTATATTGGTTATTTGATGCCGAAATCTAAATATATTGTATACAATTTTATTATATTTTATTTGGGTGGGAATGAATGATAATGTTTTTAGTTATGCATGTCTTACTAATTAACCCATAGCTGTAGGGAGAAGTGGTATATAATGGCATAATGGAGCAAAATTGTTAATCTGATAGCTGAGTGTAATTCCCGTTAACGGTATAAATCCACATCTTCTCCCCCAGCTATGGGTTAATTGGTAAAACTTGTGATTAATTTGAAAAAGGCAGGCAACCATCAATCCTTAGTCGATTCTTCGAAATCCAAATCTATAGTGTACGCGAACTTTTTATATAATTTTTTAAAAATAATTTCACTACGAGCAAGGCGATAAATCCACTAAGACGCAGGAGGTTACTCAGTGTTAAGGAATAGGAGATACAAAACATTGTTAAGAACAGAAGCCAATAAAAGAATAGTAATTAAGGATTCAGATATGACGATAGACATTGCATTTAATTTTTTGAAAATCAAAGTAGATTGGAATGGAAGAAACCGGAAGAGATTTTCACAAGCGAGAGAAAAAAAAATGGACACATCTAGCAATTTCAGTGATAAGACCTAACTGCCAATCTAGTACTGCGCTTTATTTCGTAAATTCGAGGTACCAAAGAGGAATGCCCATCAGAACAATTACTATGAAATTATGCAAAGACCCACCGGGAAACTACGTTGTGGTGGTGAGAAAGTGACTGAAGCCGAGGTGCCAGGTCATAGATACAAGAAAATCAAATTAGAAAACGATTTTAAGCCTAATGCATATATTCTAACGGTGATGTGTTATCCCAATAGAATATTGTGCTGCAACTTCGGCCACAACTAGTCCAGTGTTGATTCGAATAGCATTCTGGGGACTCCTGAATGATGTGCCCAATCGACCAGTCCTTGGGCATTTTCGGGAATCAATGACCCATCAAGCGTCTTCTCTTTACTGGACTATAAGAATTATACTGCACAATAGTCAGCCCCAGTCTCACGAATTTTAAGATGTTACCGAATATCAAGTAAAATATTTAAAACTAATTTTTATCGTGTCAATTGCATTTTCATTAATATTTGAAGAATTTACTCTTTGAGTGGAGGCGCGGATGGTGAAATGGATATCGGCACGAGGTTTCGTTCATTTCACACTAATGTCCTTTAAAAGAGCATGAACGCATCTTCCTCCAGCTATGGGTTAAATAGTAGAACAGGCAAGGCTCTCTTGTCTTAAGGCGGCAACTAGTGTGGGAGATCTACACTAAATAGAAAAGTATACTCAGAAAAAGGAGATTATTAGTTATTTTTTCATGTCATGATGAACTGACATTTAATTGGTTAATGGAGGCATATTCACACGTCTAATTTTAATTCTGACCTTATCCCCCACCACTTTAACTTTCGGAAAAGACGTAACACTTTGTTTTTAAATTTCCTTAAAAATCATTTGATCACCATTTACTTAACATTGTCTGAAGAAGTACAAAGTATTAAAACATGAGAGCTTTTCTATAGCGATTTTAAGATGTTTTTATATTAATCTTCATAATATATATATATATATATATATATATATATATATATATATATATCACGTTCCAATATTATATAACCGTTAATAAATAATACATACTTAAAAAAATCTTTCGGCCTACAACACATTTATTTCGTCTTCGTGTTTTGATTTTAAAGGAAAAAACTTGCAGCCTAATGATGAGGACATGAAGTTCTTGAAAGTACTTGCTGCTCTAAAAAATACACCAGATCCATCTGACGACAATTTTATACATAAGGATCACATCATTCAGTGGATTGTTAGTAGTTTAATGCTTATATTAAGAGATTTCGAAGAGATTTCGCCATTAATTGCATTAATATTGCTAATTGATTCAATGTATGATTAACTCTTTATAATATATATATATATATATATATATATATATATATATATATATATATATATAATAATTATAATAATAATATTATAATGTTTAACACATTGTAATATTGGAGGAATCGAAACTTTTCTCGTACACTCTCAGTTACTGTGGACTGGTCATGTCTTGAGAATGTCTGATGACAGGATACCCAACATCCTAATGTACAGCCAGTTAGATAAGGGCTACGTGAATGTAGGACGCCCATGGCTAAGATACAAAGACAAGCTGAAAAGCAACTTGTCAGCTGTCAATATACCACATAACACCCTTGAGCGCTTAGCCTAGGAGCGGGTAGAATGGAAATGAACGTGTTTTAGTGGACTCAGCTTGTCTGAATCATCTTTATGAAGCGAGAACAAGATCTAAAAGGTCAGCCAATCTAACAATGATCTCATCTCACAATCCTTACTCTTGCTCCATATGCAGCCTCCTTTGTAAATCACTGGCGGGTCTTAAATGCCACTTAAGATTATCGCACAAAATTTCATAACTGAATCAATAAGCTGTCAGATCCTCATACGTCGAAACCGACGGGAGAGTCCATTATATATTAATAAATTTTGCATATTACCTTACGTTGAAAGTACGAGTCGGAGTTTCATGTTCAATACAATTATAAGGTACTTATAATGTTGATAAATTGTTTGTTACAGTCGTTAGGATTTTGTGTGTGTGTGTGTGTGTGTGTGTGACGTAGATTCTGGCGAAAAAATTTGTCTAGAAAGACACAAGCATCTTTTCTGGAAGCAGATCTAGCAATTCACTCTATATAATCTTTCAACTTCATGCCTACGAAAAACGTTATCCCGAGAGGTTCCAATGGTTCACTCACGTAGAGGTTAGCATCAGCCATACTGATTAAAGGTAAAAAGGGTTCCCTCTGACGATTAATAGAGGGAAATTGATATGAAATATTTATATGTCTGGTATCAAATGTTGCTATATTAGAAACCGTTTCTTCTGGTATCAGACCGTTTATTTATTTAGTAACAGAATAAATTGCTTTATGATTTAGTAATCTTTTGATGGTATCTAATCTCTGTATTTCCCCCTACGGGGATAGGCGTGTGGAGAGGCAGTCCAAAAGCTGGAGGGACACCATCAAAGTATGAACATGGAGAAACATTCCGACGCTGTTTCCTGAGGCAGAAAACATATCTGTTTGGCGATTGGCTGCATCATCAACGCCCATGTCACCTCGGGTCGGCTGTGAAATAAGAAAAGACTGTTTATATACGATGTGCATTCAAAATGTATACGACCTTCGGGGATTCAAAAATTCAATTTCACTTTCAACATACTCCCCTTAGGAGATCACAAACCTCTCCCATCAGTTCTGCCACTGGTGGTAACACATCTTGGCCGCCTTTTCTGGAATGCTATGGAGCTCCAACTTCGATTTTCTCATAACTTCCTCACGTGACTCAAATCGCTTCCCTTTCAGCGTGGCGTTCAGACTGGGGAAGAGCCAGAAGTCACACGATGCCAAGTCGGGAGAGTAAGGAGCCTGTCGGATAAGTGGTGTGATCTTGACCAGGAAAACCTGGATTTTGTGGGCGGAATTTCGCCGACGTACACAAAGCATCCGTTAAATTTACATTAATCCTGTGGTTATTCCAACTTTGTGAGCAGTTTCCGAGTTTGTTATACGACCGTCTCCCATAAATATTCGCCGGACATTCTCAATCGGCTCCTTGTATGGCCTGAGGTAACGCCATGTTTTGAGTGGTTGTACTACTCCATGTCTCGAGGTTTGCCCATAGCATAATCGCCAAAGTCCTGCTGAATCGTCTGCATGATTTGAGTTTGAATATCACCAAGATATTGGCAAAGTTTGATGCAATATCTTTGCTCGATGCGTTCGATTATCATGCGCGAAAGCGAAAATCCGACGAGCGCGGACTACACATCTGTATTCTAGGCATAACAGCCGAGATCTGTCACGGTCTGTCCACGCGGAAATTTTCCTACGTGTTCAGGAAGAGTGACGCCACCTCCTACTCAAAGAATTTCTGCCCATGCGGCATTAGTTTTGGCGGGAAAAAATAAAGTCGGATAATTTTTGAACGCACCTCGTATTCGAAATATGGCATCTTTAGATGTGAGGTCGTTTTAGGGTAATTATCCTGAAAGACTAGTTTTGTTAAAGCGAAATTTTAAACCAGGCGACTCTATGGAACAATATTGACTTATGACATGCTCTTCAAATCTTGCAACAAAGAAACACCTGGCCTAAAATAAATATTAATTTTGGGGGTTCATTAGGTCCTTCACACCAGCAAATAGAACGGAAGCGATTTAGATAGAGATCATTGATGGCAAAAAACAAAAAAAAAATCTTCAGATATTATTGCAATTGTCCCGGGAAATATAAATGCGGGTTTATATGAAGCATGTGCCTCTTTGACGTTCATAAAAATTAATATAAAAAAACAGGATAGAGAAATACACTTAGCATATTTGACGGCATGTAAGACGCACCCCAATTTCAGCAGAGCAAATCAAAAAAAAAATAGTAATTAGCAAAATTAGTAAAATGGTACAGCATATTTATTAGGAATTATTTTGGCTAAAGAAGCCATGATTACAATTAAACGAAATATAATAGGAAAAATAGAACGCGATTCTATAAAAACTTTATTATATCCAAAGGTAAGAAAACAAAATAAAATTTAAACAATTATTACAATTGAGCAAAACTACAGTTACCATTAAAATTCAGTCAAAATTTTCCCTTTATATGGTCTGTACAACCTGTGTCTTGTAAACGTCTTGGTGGAATAATTAGGATATAAAAATTCTGATTGTATTTATACCAATGCAACCTGAAATTATCACAAGAAAAATATTAATGAAACATATTTTACAAATATATAATTTGAATTTATTGCATATAATTTTAGTGAAACAAAGTACTAATATTAAACGTGATGAAATTAATATAATTAATATTATCAATGATAACACTTTTAATCTACATAATAGCCATTTAAATAATGACAAGAGGTATATGAATGTTACTCTAAAGTCTAAACTAATAGGAATTGCCAGGTAGCTAATTTCGGCCGACTATCGCGATTTGTAAATCTACATATTGCATATAAGACGGAGGGGGATTTTAAAAGATATTTTATTTAAAAAACGTGCATATTATATGCCGTCAAATACGATAATTCCCTTTTTGAACAGATTTGAAATAACACGTTCCAACAAAAGGAACTGATCTTTTTTTTTGCACTATTTTTTTACTTTAACGCTGATTATGCATCTGTCCTTGTGTGAGCCCCGAATTTATTGCAAGTGGTAAGTAAACGATTAAGTAATATCAATCAATTATAATTTACAAAATGCCGAAACTCTGCTTAACATGAAGTAACAATTTAGCGAAGTAAAATAGAATCTAATCTATTTTTCTGTAGAGTGATCCTCGACTCTCTGAGTATGAACTGTACTTAGCTCTGGCTGCGTGCAAGCGCTCCATCAGACGCACGGGTCTGATACGAAGGATTCAAAGAGCGTTCTTTCACACTCAATACCATCTTACGTCTTAGAGGCTTTATAACCTTGCTTGATGTTAAGTGATTGAAATAAAAAATAAGTTAACTGCTATTTTGTGAGTATTAAATTCTTTGTCACTGAAGAAAATTAAATTTAAAAGCAAACCATGGAGCTATGAAAGACAGGTATGACTCTCAACGAAACACACACACACACACACATATATATATATATATGTTTCATTAAATAATATAGACAATAATATAGAATTCACTCTCGCGTGGTCATGTGTAACGTCATGAGCTGCGGTGAGATTTTCGCTTCCAGCGTCTTATATGCACGTGTTTATACGTTGCTTGGAAATCATACATGTAAACAAAAACAGACGATCATCACATTCTTGTCCGTGTATTGTTTAATATATTGTACAGTAATTGTCATCTTTGATAATGACTTATGTAAGCCGAAAGCTTAGATTGGATTAAAAAATATGTATCAATATTGTGATTTCCTTTCTTCGTTTAATGATAATGTTATTAAGCTTATCAGACGTTATGAAAAGAATTTACATAAAATAAATAGACAACACTTGTCTATATTATTTAATGAAACATATATGAATAAAAAATGCTGCCTAAATACAGATATATATATATTTATATATATATATATATATATATATATATATATATATATATATATATATATATATAAAATAAAAATAAATATAATATATATATATATATATATATATATATATATATATATATATATATATATATATAATCGACTCTCCTGTTGAGATTCGACGTATGAGGGTCAAGCAGATCAGTTTCAGGAAACAACGACACCGGCATATGAGATTTGATTATAGTGGTGAAGGCCTCGTGCAGGACCATCCACATTTTTGAAGGGACGAATACAGAGACCTGGTGCACCGAATGCCACAAGGTTCCCAAACGACCCTGCGCAGGTTTTGAATTCAGAGTTGTCCTTCTCCAGTTGCCATCCAAGGCTATAGAACCCAGTCTGTCCTGCTATTTTACCCACAGCTGGAGGGAGATTAAGAGGATCCATACCCTTCCCAAGGGTATTAGCACGTAAGTGAATGTAATGGATTCGACTGGAATTCGAACTCGGCTCTGCGATTCCTCAATACAAGCCTCTATCCATTACTCCACCGTGCCTCCTATATATATATATATACAAGTATAATCGAACATTGTTTCTTGTATATTTAGTTTTGAAGGAAGTTATCACTATTAAGTATTGATCACTACAATAGACCCAATTCTCTTTTTGCCTCTATTCTTTTTGTACAGTTTTGAAATAAAACGACCCAACAAAAAGAAACGGATAACTTTTTGCACTATTTTTTTTTTTTACTTTAACTCAGTTTAAACATCTATCCTTGTTTGACTACTAAATTTATTGCAAGTGAACGATTATGTAACATCAATCAATTATAATTTACAAAATGCAGAAACTCTACGTAACATGATAATGAAGTAAAATAGAATTCAATCTATTTTTTTGTATAGTGATCCCCCGCTCTCCAGTGTGGGTGGGACCTTTGCATTGTACATGAATAGTATTTCAGAGAATGTATATGATTCTACGTTAGTTTATAGTAGTAATGATGAAGAAGTGGTTCTACTATCTGTAAGTACAATTCTAGAAATCTTCCAAATAGCCAATAAACTTGGAAATCATTTTCTTACCAATGATAAACAAGCTGTGAAATTCCAACATAATTTGAAAATAATTATCGCACGTTATGAAGAATCATATTAAGAACTAACAAAATCACAGCGTCTAATAACCGAATTCATATTCAAAATTAGTGAAACTAAGGAAACACAAGATGTCAATTTTATTCAAGATACACATTAAGATATATCACCATTAAATATTTCCAATGACGAGAGCGATTTTGTGCCATCGCAAAATATGTATGTATAAATAAAAAATTCACGGTCCCCTGTATACAAAATGCACTCATGCTAATGATCGCCAGAGAGACTCGACGTGCGACTCTACGAACCCAGATCTCGGCTATTTACACTAGCCAACCAAAATAATTTGGGGATGTAGATGAAGACTTTTCAATCTAGAATTATCTCAAAACTCCGTCTCCAGTCCAGGTCATCGGAGGTAGCACTGAATATCTGATCATACCGGTCCAGATTGGCGACCAAGTGGAGGAGGTATATACTGATACTTGATCCTTCGCTTGCCCTCATATTCCGTGCGGATCATGTGGTGTTTTGTGATGAGATCCTCACAGTCGGCAGACGTGGGTAACAGTAGATCTCACGTGAAATAACCTTTACTCTTTACCCCCAGTGACGTCAGCGAGTTTATTACAGTGACTTTTGTCTAACGACAAATTTTGCGCGAACGCTTGTCATCCATAAAAGTGACACAATTCTTTTATCATACCTCTGTAATTCTTGGGAGTGTACGAAGAGCCCATCTTCTTTGATATGATGTTTGTAACTCTTGTTTGTAACTCTTGGCTCAAAAAGCAGGAACTCCGTTATGTTGATTCTACATTCGGGGAGAGGGGACTTGCAGCAGGTGGGCGATTCCGCGGCCGCTACATTATCTTTGTTGGTTTTATCGTTGTCTTTGTTGGTGTACTTCACATTCTTATTTGACTTATTTTCGCTCGAGTTACTTTTTCAGAATTTAGGCCATTAGCGGCCACCATACTTGGTTGTCGCTGGTAATGTCCATCGTTTTTTTTTTTTTTTTTATAGTTTTTATTTATTTATTTATTTATTTATTCATTTGGTGGTTTCGTTTTTGAACCAAATAGTTTCTTTTTGACAGACTGACTTTTGTCAGCCATTTTCTTTAAAGATTGTGACTGTGTTTTTGTTGTCTATTTTTCTTGTTGATAAAATTTTTTAAAAAATTCCTTTTGTTTTTGCAGTCTTTGAAAAAAATTAATACGAGTTTTAATCTAATGAAGATTTAATCGGTCACACACAGAGGAAAAAAAAACTTTATTCGACTTTGGAGCTGAAAACGTTTTATTTTATATTAATGGAGGGTTATAAGCGAAAGGGGAGATGGGATGTGCTTTTTTAATCCGATACCCGTTGATAAATTTTAAGGTGTTAATTAATCAAACATAGATTCCTCCTTGACATGACTTCATTATGTTTCTATATATTAATAAATTATGAAAATTTAAAAGAATATTCTTTACATTGTTCAGACTGTTGTCCTTATCATTAATGCCATATTCACGACGTTTCGGCTGTTGTACGCTCCGGCCATCTTCCTGTGATTACAATTTTGAACTGGACACTTTATTTCGTCAACGGGGTTAGATTGTTCTAGTTCCATAACCCAGTGGATAAAAGCGTTGGGTGGATCTAGTGACTTGACCTACTTCAATATCTGGCTACTGCAATGGTGAACAAAAACTTGGAGCGGTGAGTAAAAGGGAGATAACTGAGACATCCATAAGAGGCATGGCACGTGAACTAGAACCCAGGTGAACGAAATAAATGTTTCGAAATTCAAATCACCTGAAGAAGGCCGGAGCATTCAACAGTCGAAACGTCATGAATATGGCAATGAGGATGAGGACAGCGGTTCGAACAATGTAATTTTTTTTAAAAGTTGTACCATATTATCCACTACAATCTGAATGTCGTAAATATATTTCACTGAAATATTTCATTATTCTCGATATTAAAGAAGAGAAATGAATCGGATGTTTAGCCATTGTGTGTTTTTCCTCCTAATTTCCGTTTTCAAAAATTATTTTCGAATTTTTGGGGAAAAATGCTAACTATATATATCCGGTAAAAAATTTTCAGTTGTTAAATAATAATTCCTACTTTTCTATTTTATATGACCTCATTATATTTCTATATATTACTATGAAAATAAAAAAAATGTCTTGTTAATTGTTAAAAATTAAGAAAAAAATGATAAAAAAAAAACAAGAAAATCAAAATAGAAACGAACTTGGAATCCAAACTGTTCAAATTTCAAACATTCTTGAAGTCAAAATCACTAACAATCAGGTAATCCTTTTTTTCAGCAGTTTTAGTAACTTTTCTGTCTATGGGACGAAACATGTTCAATTGTGCTGATTCCCAAGGAACAAATATGGCCGACATATCAAATCCTTTTTGTAAACACTTATTGTCAACACCTGCCTACTTTGTGTTTTATTACCAAATAACGACTAAGTTTTAAAGACGTCGGAAACAAAAAGGTAACTTATGCTTCACATCATGAAGAGACAGTTGAAATTTCAAGAGTACATCACGAAGAAATTGTTTGGATGCTTGATTTTGTTTAGTGCCATATCAAACCTCTGGGTCATTTAATTTTGAAAAATAAATATTTATGTGTAATTTTATGCTGTCAGAGGATTTTTCATTTATATATATATATATATATATATATATATATATATATATATATATATATAGAGAGAGAGAGAGAGATAGATAGATAGATAGATAGATAGATAGATAGATAGCTTTAGGTCATAAGATGTATTGTTGGTAAATTTTAATGTATTGCTGCACTACAAAAATTACTGTTGGTCATTTTACTATAAAAATGTGCTTTATATTTTTGTTTAGGAGTTCACTATTTTCCCATAGCTGGGACCCGAACAGGTGCCACCACGCCGGTTCAATGTGAACCGGAGAACAGCAACAGTTAATAGATGGTTCCAAGATTCTCAAACCGCCAATCTCCAGATTAGAGCCCTTGCTGCCGGAGGTAGTTCATCGTCATAACCAGGACGACGTAATGAGGAAAGAGGACTTGGCAAATATGATACTCACAGTACATACTGAAGACAAGAAGGATTAGAATTAAATGATTCTAAATCGGTGACGAAAGAGGGTTTGGAAGAAATAAAAAAAGATAAAATATATTAAGAACTACAAAGGTGAGGAAATTAAGGAGAGCCACGATCTCCTACGTCCTGAGGGGACATAACTCATGAAGAAGAAGTGCTGTCTGGGTTTAACTGCAATGTTGCTGTTTCAAAGGAGAATGTTTTTTAAGCTGAGTACGGAGAGTGTGACACTGAAATCAGAAGGTGCAACGAGATAGCCAAAGATGCTTCCGGAAAGCTAAGCAAAGTATTAAGAGACAGAAAGATTTCGTTAGAAACAAAGAAAAGAGTATTGAACTGTTACGTGATATCAGTTCTCCTATATGGCAGTGAATGTTGGAAAATCTCCTCACAGATGAAGAAGAGACTTGAAACAACAGAAACAAAGAAAAGAGTACTGAACTGTTACGTAATATCAGTCCTCCAATATGGCAGTGAATACTGGACAATCTCCTCGCAGATGAAGAGACTTGAAGCAAAAGAAACAAAGAAAAGAATACTGAACTGTTACATAATATCAGTCTTCCTATATGGCAGTGAATGCTGGACAATCTCCTCACAGATGAAGAAGAGACTTGAAGCAACAGAAACAAAGAAAAGAGTACTGAACTGTTACGTAATATCAGTCCTCCTATATGGCAGTGAATGTTGGACAATCCCGTCACAGATGAAGAAGAGACTTGAAACAACAGAAACGGTGTACTGATCTGTTAGATAATATCACTCCTCCTATATGGCAGTGAATTTTGGAAAATCTCCTTACAGATGAAGATGAGACTTGAAGCAACAGACATGTAGCTCTACAGAAGGATACTGAGGATACCATGGACCTAACATATGAGCAAGAGATACAAGATATAGAAGAAGAATGAGCTTGAGCAAATGGATAGCAGAAAAAGGTATAAGACATCAAAAAGACAAAATTTATTGAGAGCTACAAAAACGGGAAATTGTGGAGAGCCATGAACACCGACATGTTGAAGAGACACTGCACATAGAAGAAGAATGAAAATAGATGGCAGAACAAGGTTTAGGAGAAATAACAAAAAGTTAAAATCTATTAAGAGCTGCAAACGACAGGAAATTGTGGAGAGTCATGATCACCAACGTTCTGAAGGGATACAAGCACATAGAAGAAGAATAACCTTGAGTAAATTTATGGCGGAAAAAAATTAGGAAAAATAACAAAAATACAAAATTTATTAAGAGCAACGGACAGGTAGTTGTGGAGAGCCATGATCGCCAACGTCCTGAAGGGACATGGCACAAAGAAGAAGACGATAATTATCTGAAAACGTGTATAATACGAACTCCTTTAGTATTTTGCAAAAGAAAATACGGAACAAATACAATTACACAGTATTTACCTTGGAATTGTTGTCCTCATCTTTGTTGTTATTATCACAACGTTTCGACTGTTATAAAATCTAGTCTTCTTCAGTTATTTCATCTTCAATTATTTAATCAACTTAGATAGTTTTCTCTCCTTCCACTATTCATTAAACGTATATGTCTTCATGAGGACGATTCTTCTATTACAAATAACTGTGCTAAATAACAGAAATCGCATCACTTGAGGACTTTCAAAGAGAAAAAAAATAAACTAGAACATGTCAATCGAAAAGAAAACTAGGAATTGTAAAGTTATTTAGCGATGGCGACGCAGCGTTTGAAATTTCAAAAACCGTTGAACAGAGGTCACAATCCAAAATAGAATTTGAAACATTGTCAGGCTTTTTGTCAAGAAGAAATAACTAGCTTTAAAATGTCACAAGGGAAGATTTGTTGAAAATGCAAGGAAAGTGAAAGTTTATGCATAGTAATAAAACATTGGCTAAGACATCAAAGTAATCAAAGTACCAGATTTTAAAAGAACGTTCACAATGAGAAACATAAAAGTAGGGAGAAGTAGTACGTGAAAACTGATTTCTCAATTTTATTAATGACTGTAGAGCTGCATTGGAATTAATATAATATCGTGCCTTCAGCTTGGGTGTTTCATCGAAATGGCATCTGACAGAACGTCAATGTTCTCAGGGGAGGTGTTACAAGACCCTTTTAAAGTTGTTATGGTGTCAAGATTAATGTGTCAATTGCCGAAAGCTTCTGGGCAAGATATTTAAAGACGTTCAAACTAGAGTATATTGGCGCAAGACAATCTTTCGTCATATACAGAACTGACCATTGCCAACTTACCAAAGGTTATATCTATTTGAGGTCATATTTTTCTTTCGAATAATACACACACACACACACACACACACACATATATATATATATATATATATATGATAAGCAATAAAATCCAAAATCACTTCATATGGGGAATAGCCTGTTTCGAAACATTGGCTAAGACATCAAAGTAATTAAAGTACCCCATTTTAAAAGAACGTTCACAATGAGAAACATAGAGAAATATATAGGTCATTTGTCTTATCTAGGTTCGTGTCAAAAATAGAAATTTTATATTGAAAGCAACAAAAAAAATTCGGTCTAAAAACTAATGCACACTTTATCTATTTCAATGTTTCAGTCAGACGTAAAGCATGAGACAGGGGTCAAGGGAGGGTGGAAGGTATTTGTCTTAAAGGGAAGACGTTTTATAAAATTAAACCCGAATATTAAGTTTACATTAACGACACTTCACAGATATCTCTCTCGAGTAAGACCCCCTCCCTTCATAGAGGAGAACATGACTAAAGACTGTGTGTACGCTATCGCGTGCAGCTGCGTAAAGAAATATAACGGGGAGACAGGCCGCCTCCTTAAGGTAAGGCTTCAAGAACACCAGAAAGCTGTAACACAAGTGGAAGTGGAAAAATCAGGCGTGGTTGACCACATATGGAAAGAAAAGGGAGATAACCGCCCTCTGTGTGATCAGGTTGAGATCATAGAAAAAGAACACCATTGGAAAATTCGTAAACTTAAGGAATCAGCACATATGCTAGGCCAGAAAAATCGCCTGAGCCGACCAAGCATACAAATGAATACAATATGGGAACCAGTAATATGAAATGCCAGATAAAATCGATAACAACAACAAAAGTTCCAATATGAGCTCTGGTAAAAACATACAAGGATAACAGCAAAAAATTGCAATATGAGCACTGGTAAAAATGGTTGCTGAAGACATTAGGTATATAATACCAAGAAATTCATAAACAGATGTCCTCAAGGACACAGTGGATAAAGGCGTTGGTTAGATCCAGTGGCAGGACCCAAAGAGTGTGAGTTCAATACTCGGTTAAGGCAGTGGAGAACTTGGAGAGAGAAATTAACAGGAGATAACTGATAACTGACATCCATTAAACATGGCACATGGAACTAGAACAGTCTAACCCAGTGAGTGAAATAAAGGGTTAAGTTCGACATTCCAACTACCTAAAGAAGGCCGAAAAGCGACAAAGATGAGGACAATAATCCGAATGATATATATATATATATATATATATATATATATATATATATATATATATATATATATATGAAATGGATTAAATCTGAACGAGAAAAATCGGCGAATGTGTGTGTTTAAAAACAATAATTCGAGCTTTGCTAAACCGGAACTTCTCTGTGGCTAATCGGTTACAACACGTCAAGGTTAGTGAAGGTTCTGTATAGGATACAGATTCGATTTCTGTCAGAGGACGTACATTTTCTACGAAATTTCTCGAATATTCACGTCGGTAAAAGTAAGAAATACTGTTTAAAAAAACAAAAACAAAAATAGATCATTTACTCATATCCATTAAATACGTATAAACAGAATACATATATATATATATACACATATATATATATATATATATATATAAATTTTAAAGATATGAATAGCTATTAGAGCAGGATTTCGTTGTCAAGCTTTTGAATCTTTCTATACTTCGTTTTTGATTGGTTATTCTAGCTTTTGTAACAATGTTTCCCCCCAGTGTAGGATCGTTAATTAATCTGAAACTTTTAAAACCATTTATTTTATTTTCAACATCATCACTTGATAAGACACAGAGTGTGTTGAAACAAAATGGCTATTTTTGTAGTGATTTTATAACATACTTATGTTATAATTTTTTTTTTATAAAAATAATTATATATATATATATATATATATATGAATTAGAAAATGATTCACTGTTATAAGGCTTTACAATCAGATCAGGTCGGGCAACATCTAAGATCCATGTGTTTACGTCACACGTTTACATTTTTTCAGTTGGTCATTCTGTCACTAGTTAGTTTCTTGTGCATTCATATTATATATATATATATATATATATATATATATATATATATATATATGTGTGTGTGTGTGTGAAGGCAAATGACCTACTGAAAAAAATACAGTAGATATATATATATATATATATATATATATATATATATATATATATATATATATATATGTAATAGACTCTCAGGCATCTTCAACATATTAAATACTTCATCTTCTTGGACTGAACAGTTGAACTACCCTGCACATACCATTTGATTATGAGGGTAAATGACTCCCCACCCTTTTCGGAAGAACCGAATATCGATAACAGGTACACATAATGTACTAAAATGGCTCCAAACAACCTCCCTAATTATTTATTTTAAATCGGAGTTATCAGCTAAGCTTTAATAAACCAGTATACCGTACTGTTTAAACCATAGCTGGGGAGAATAAAGATAAATTCTTTCTTTTACATTTATATATGTGTGTAATCTACCGCATTTTTTCAGTAGATCATTTTTTTTTATATATATATATATATATATATATATATATATATATATATATATAGATATGAGCCATTTTTTTTTCGTCTTCATTTGGCTTAAACCTCACCAGGTTTCAATTTCACACCTCCTCTTCGTCCTTCTCTGCTGATATTACCACTTGCGTCAGTGCACACGACAGCAGAACACTCCCGTTCGCCTGCACGCATGCGCGTTCACAACGACACCGGCCATGACAGCTAAGTGACATGCAGCCTAACAAGTGTATTACGTCAGAGATGTCGTCGTCGTCGTCGTCATCTTCGTCGTCGTCATCTTCGTCGTCGTCGTCTGCTTCTTCTTCTCTCTTTCTTTACCTTTTAATCAGAACAGGCGTTCAAACCGTAGACGCAAATATTGAAACTACGATGTCGTTTCTTGCTAATCGAAATCTTCCTGTGAGACCACGAGAAGCGCCTTGGGCAGGAAGTGAAAATTATTTCACGGTTGTATCAAGTCGAGATATAGATAGATATATAGATAGATAGAGAGATGGAGAGAGAGAGAGAGAGAGATGGAGAGAGATGGAGAGGGAGTGTGTGCAGAGAAAAAGGGAAGAGAGAGAAGGAGAGTTGGGAAGAGAGGTCAAACATGATAAAGCCCCAAAATAATGACCTCTGAGCTTAGATTTTTAACCAAGAATTTAGAATGAACTCATGTTCGTTAACACAAGACACTTGTTATAGAACGCATTCTTCTTCTTCATCTTATTATTATTATTTGTACCTTGACCCTTCAGGAAGTGGGCGATCATGACTCTCCACAACTTCCTATTACTTGTAGCCCATAGCAGTAGTTCTCACTTCGCCCCTTATTCCGCCAACTATTCACACAAACTCGTCAGTTATGGATCTCGCGGCACTTGTTTTCGATATTCCCTGTGAGTGTTAAATTTTCCAAGCTCTCTTTCCTTATTATGCGTCCAAGTAATTGTAGTTGTCTTTTATTCTGAGTATAAGAATTTGAGTGCAATGTATATTCTAATATAATAGCACAATGATCTCGCAGACGGTTGTAAAGATTACGTTGCATTCTAATGTATAAGAAAGAATGATGAGAAAAAAATATTTACTCGCTGTTTCCTTTAGTTGGAATATAAAACCAAGGGATACTGAAAGAGAGAGAAAGAGACAAAGAAAGAAAGAAAAACGAGAAAAGAACTACTAATTTGGTGACCTGATAAGCAATTGAAGAGAAAAAGCTAATAAGAAAGAAAGAAAGAAAGAAAGAAAGAAAGAAAGAAAGAAAGAAAGAAAGAAAGAAAAACACGTGAACATCAAAATAGTAAAAGACATTAAAAAACACCTGAGAATAATGGAAATTCTTATTTAAGGAATGAAAGAGGGAGGGAAATAAATAAAAAGAGCGAGTTACGAATTGTGAAGAAAGAAAGAAAGAAAGAAAGAAAGAAAGAAAGAAAGAAAGAAAGAAAGAAAGAAAACACAAGTGAACATCAAAATAGTTAAAGACATTAAAAAACACCTGAGTATAATGGAAATTCTTATTTAAGGAATGAAAGAGGGAAGGGAATAAATAAAAAGAGCGAGTTACGAATTGCGAAGAAAGAAAGAAAGAAAGAAAGAAAGAAAGAAAGAAAGAAAGAAAGAAAGAAAGAAAGAAAGAAAACACAAGTGAACATCAAAATAGTAAAAGACATTAAAAACACCTGAGCATTGTGGAAATTCTTATTTAAGGAATGAAAGAGAGAAGGAAATAAAAAAAGAGCGAGTTGCGAAGAAAGAAAGAAAGAAAAAAGAAAGAAAGAAGTTAAGAAAGAAAGAAAAACGAGAAAAAAACACATGTGATATAAATAATAAAAGAGATTAAATAAATGACAAAGTAATTACGGCAGTTCTTCAAGTGTAGCTAAGATGTGGTCCAAGGCCGAATGTATTTGGCACCCAATGAGGATCACATTCCCTAACCAGTCGTACGTGATTTAGTGAAACGATCTTGCTAACTATTACAACACATTGAGTAGCCAAATGCTTTTTTAAACATAGCTTAGATGTGGTACAAGGTCAAATGTGTGGCGCACCCAGTGAGGGTCGAACAGACACCAACGTGATACAAACTTACTAACCATTACGCCACCTCGAAGTGTCCAAATCACGAAGTATGATGTATGGGAAGAAAAAAGAAAGAGAAAGAACGGAAGAATTAATTGTTAAAGAAAGAAAAGGGAGAAAGTATGAATGAAAATATGAAAGAAAGATAAATAAAAATCAAATAAGCATAGAAATAGTAAAAACGATTTAGAAATAACGTAGAATTATAGATAAAGAAAGAAAGAAAGAAAGAGAACTATTAATTGTTCAAGAAAGAAAAGAAAAGAAAGAAGGAAAGAAAGAAAGAAGGAAAGAAAGAAACAAAGAGAAGAAAATAAAGAAAGAAACAGGATAATTAATTGTTCAAGAAAGAAAAATGAAACAAACACACAATGAAAGAGAAAGAAAGAAACGGAACAATTAATTGTTAAAAAAGATAAGAAAAGCAAAGAAAGAAAGAAAGAAAGAAAGAAAGAAAGAATGAGAAAGAAAGAAAGAAACGAAACAATTAATTGTGAAAGAAAGAACGAGAAAGAAACAAACGGAACAATTTTTAAAAAAGAAAAGAAAAAAAAGAAAGAAAGAGGAAAAACAAAGAAAGAAACGGAACAATTAATTTAAAAAAAAGAAAAGAAAAGAAAAGAAAGAAAGAAAAAGAGAAAGAAACAAAAAAGAAACGGAACAATTAATTGTTAAAAAAAGAAAGAAAGAAATAGAGAAAGAAGCAGAAAAAATAATTGTTAAAGAAAGAAAAGAAAGAAAGAATCAAAGAGAAAGAAACAAAGAATGGTAAAGTGACATGCTATTCTTGAAGGAATAATGAAAAGATAAGGAGTTCAACGCTGTCAGCGAAACGCGGTCGTCAGTGAGCAACGAAGAATGATTTGCGACGATACTATAAATATCCGCCATTAGCATGGATCCGACATTTTTAACAATAAAACGTTACTTTGCTGTAAGTCGCTGTCGCCCGTCTTGCGTAAGTTCGCCACAATTCTAAGATATTTTTTGTTATTTGTTATTTGAGAAGCCGAATGTCTGTAGATAATAAAGAGATAGTAATAATCTTACATGTCGTCAGTAATCCCGCAAATGTAATAGAGCAAATCTTATTCGAGAATGATCTTACAATGAGATCGAATTCTGATCATTTCCTCAAAATCAAGGGTGCAGTTAATTTTCAAACAGAGAAAAAAAAATGAAAAAACAGATGATTGATATTTTTTTTTTGTCTTTGGAATTTTTTGAAAAAAAATGATTGCACCTAAAATTTTGAATATACACTGACATGCGGAGGAAACTATAAAACAATCATACAGCTTTATTTTCTTAAGCAGTTACGATTGTTTAGCAGTATCTTTTTATTAGTAAGAGACCCCAGGTGACCCGTTGGGTCAACCTTGTTATGTTTACTGTTTACATTTAATTTCATGAAGAGTTTCTGAAACTAGGCATATTTTAAAAATACATTTATTTGCAGTTATTGAAGTTGATTTGAACATTAATAAAATTGTCTGATTGAAGAACGTTGAAATAAAAATATTTAAAACATTGTTTAAAAAAAAGCTGAAATATAAATAAGCACGCACGTAATCACGGGAAGGTGGAAAGAAAGAGAAGTGGGTGGAAAGAGAGAGCATTTTTTCCCCATTTCCTTCTCTCTCCCCTCCGCTTTCTACATGATAATACATTCATATATTTCTTTCACCCACTCTCTATATATGACTCCTGGCAAACACACAAGCAACGTTCACAGACTGTTATAGTAATAAAGATGTCAGTGGACATTGGGGATTGGAAAGTAAGTTTTCGTAAGTGCTGTGTTATAGAAGATGCAGCGCTTGAAACTGAAAAAAGACAATGCAAAATTATTGGACCAATGAAAGATCTGAGATGATATAGTCATGAATATCTACAAATTTATAAGGAGAATTTGTTCAATTTCGTTAAAACTAGAATATTTTGACAACACGTTGAAATCCTCTCAGAATATATTATTGATGAAGATACCGGTAACACTTTTTCGAGATTTACAAACTATATTTCGTTGGCTTCCGCAAACCAATCGATGAAATTTGAATAAGCTGATTTGATTGGAAAAATATTTCGGCAAGAACCCTATTTCGCGGTTTAATAATTTCCTTAATTTGATTTAATTTTATAAAACTTCATTGTAAACAATATTTTTTTAAGAAAATCTCTTTTTTTTCCTTTTTAAGAACAAAGAATAAATTCTTAGGATTTCTTATTCTTGAGCGTACAACATACAACATGCGATGCGTAAATATTTGTTTCTGGAGACAAATTCCAACATTTTGAAGCATTTGACCTTGTGATTTGTTTATAGTTCTGGGAAACGAAGGGTGAACAGAAAGTTATTCGGATGGTTTAGAAATAAAGTTTATTTGTACCCCCTTACTTGTTTCCACTTCTCCCCCAAATTTTGTTTCGATCGGTAAATATATGGTTATTTTAGAGGGGGTAACAGACGGACAAAAGTCACGGAATTTTATATATTAGAATTTTTTTTTTTTTTGCAACACGCTAACACCTGTTGAAATCCTAAGAATATCAGTATTGTTGATTAAATTGTTTTTAAAATAGTGGGAGTATTTTTTTTATGTTAAACAATAAAACATTTTATTCCCCCCCCCAAAAAAAAAAAAATTAATGAAAAATTTATTGTACTAAGGTACGCACCCGAGTAAAACCAACTGTACTTTGTACCCCTTTACACTTCTCGCCAAAATTTTCTTTCGATCTCGTCAATGTATGGCTATTTTAGAGGGTATGACGGACAGACTAACAGAAGTCACAGAATTTTATATATAGATAGATGAGTGTAAGGTGTTTTGCAAGTCATTTTAGTCCAATATCAACTTGCTTTTTTACATGAAACTTAGTGTTGACTTCAGTGTCCACTCTTACGCTCTATTCCTGATATTGACCACTATTGCCCATAAATAGAGCATACCTTAAAACTATATATAATTCTATCATATATTTCTATTTCTTCTTTCCTTTTTATCGTCTCGCCATTTTTCTCGTCTTTTTATTCTTTTGCTCTTTACAGTTTTTCTCCTCTTTCATTATTTCACTCCGATTTTCAATCTTCAGTCAGTGGTTGACGTGCAAATGTTTTGGCCTGTGTAAAATTATTATACATCTTTATTTTATTAAGAAATTAAGATTGTTTAGCAGTATGCTGTTATCAGTAGAGTACCTTGAGGATGGTCAAATATGTTGTTGCGTTTTCTTAGGTGCCTTCTAACGGAAGGTTCACTGCTTTAAGCACAGCTTGAAGCCGAAAAAAGAATATGGACCAATGAAATATGTAAGATAATAAAGTTGTAATAATATGAAAATTTCTAAGTAGGAATTTTTCCATCTTAGTAACGTAAGTGTAAGTTGTCTTGGCAAGTTATTTTAGTTGAATATTAGCTTGTCTTTTTTACACTAAAGGGATGGCTAAAATTACTTCAAAAGCAATGATAAAGTTTGTGGCTTGGAAAGGAAAGTTTGACTCAAGGTTCACTCTGTACAAGAGGCTACTCAAGGTATAAGGTTATTTTATACGTTATAAATTTATTTCATGCGTCATGATACGTGTTATATTCAAATATCTCGACGCCTCGGGTGAGTTCTGTGGGCAGTCTTATTAAATTGTATTTAGTATATTTGTAACTAATTTGACCGAAATTTTATTAATGTCATTGTAGATTGTGAAGAGGGAGAGCTTTTTTTTCTAGTACGACAGTTCTCCTTGCTACACATCATATGCAACGAAGAACGGTTGTTGCCGATGCTATAAATATTCCTTACTAACATAGATTCGATATTCTCAAGAATAAAACGTAACTTTCCTGAAAGTTGCTGTCTCACGTCTTGCGAAAAAAAAAATCATCATTAACCAAAAAAAAAAAAAAAGAAAGAAAGAAAGAAACACATCGGAATAGATGATTGAAGTGGCTAAACGAACATTCATTGTGAATTTGGGAGACTGGCCAACGCATAGCCTTGATCTCAATATAATTGAACCATTGTGGTAGGAACTGAAGAAAAAAGTGCTCCAACAAAAACCATGCAATCAATAAGAGCTTTGGGGTTGGTGCGAAGAAGAATGGTTAAAAATCTGAGCTATATTCTATTCAATCTCACATCGAACTGGGGCAGTTATTCGAACCAAAAGCAGCAACAATAATTACTTACTAAAAGTAATATTTATTATTACAAAAAGTACAAAATAAATAAATTTTTCCTTTTTAACTAAATAGCTGAAAGGCGAATTTTTTGCTGGTGGACAAGTATTTTTTGATGACCTTTTTTTAAGATCATGATACTTAAGGCGTTCTGTCAGCCATCATTCAGCATTAACGGAAATGCAGTAATTTTTATTTCTGGCCATCGAAGATCATAAAACATGTCGAGAAGCGCATACTGCTAATCACTCTCTTTACACTTTATTTAAAGCCAGAAAATATTTCTAGATAGTAAGAAATTCTTGGTTAGATAATTTAATATAATTTAATAATACAAGTCTTACTAATTAACCCATAGATGAGGGACAAGAGGTTAATTCATACTTTTCCCTAAGGTATTTGCGAGTAAGTGAATATAACGAACAAGGCTGGAACTTGAACTCGGCACTCCGATTAACAATTCCGAGCTCTTTAACCATTACACAGAGCGCGCATTCAAAGATGATTGTTTATTTAAACTTTTACAAAAGTACTTTGTGCTTAAGTTTATACACAAAACTAATGAAAATCATTAAATCTAAGAAATAAATAAATAAACCCAATACAAAACCGAAAAAAATAGACGACACTTCAATTTTAGCGTTTCTGTAAGTATGAGAGTTAATGGCGTAAAAGAAAAGGGAAGGAAAGAGATGTTATTATTTGTTATGATCGTCTTTTTCTTTATAAAAATAGTAGAGATTGTTGATTTTTGCCATATGAAACTGAGTAAGAAGAGAGAATATTATCAACAATTGTTTTTCTCTTAACTTTTCTTTTACCAGTATCACGGCTAGCTTTCTTTGGAGCCATGACTAAGGACTAATGAAGAGAAAAAAGGCACAGTACGCTAAAAGTGGGAAAGAAAAGCACAGCACAACACACAAATGGATACAACACAGCGGTCGAGTCAGAAATGATTCCGTTCGGGTTAACTCGGTTCGGTTCGGCAATGCTCGGCAATGTTCGAGAAGCGAAATTTTGTTCGATAACCGAGACATTTTCATCACGAATATTCTGTTCGAAAACCGATTTGTTCGACATGTGGGACGTTCGAGAACCGAGGTTTCTCTGCATTAATATGATTTTATGATTTGCCAATGAGTTATTTGGTTGTTTTATTAATTATTACAATGTGTATCGACATTATTACATTAATAATGCAAGTTCTTCGACCTTTTTTTCATGTCTCATTCTAGCAAAATTTTGTAGTGATTTTTTTTATCTTTCGTTATAGTTTTGTCTTTTGCTATTCACACATCCAAGCGTCATAGCTTTGTGATTCATCTGTAATTTAACCCACTGGATGGACAAATATAGTTTGTATATTCTTCTTAGTATCATGGCTTTCACCGCTCTCCACAGCTTCACAGCTTGTAGCACTTTTCGCTATGTTTAGTCCCTTACTTTGCCATCGATATATACAAGCTCTTTAGGTAGGTTACTAAAAATGTCCGTCTCTCCTTCAATATGTACTCTGTATATCAAATTCTCTGAGCACCTTTTCCTGAAATTCAACTTTCTCTTTATGATTTCGAATGTAAGTATACTTTTTGTCTTATATTTCATTACAATCTGACCGTTGCTCACTTACTCCTTCCATGGTATTAATTACTTTTTCCTTTATTCTTTTCTTTGAGTCATTCTAACTTTCACTCTTTTGTCCGGTGTATGACAATAAACTACAGCCGGAAGCAAGACTTCTGATTGGGAGATTGGAGGCTTTGAGGCGTGTGGAACCATCTCTTAGTTGCTGCTGTTCCCAGGTCTACTCTAACCCGTAGCAGCTGTTAGGGTCCCAGCTATGGGTAAATAGAGAATCCCACCCAAGCACAAATCTATATGAAAATATAAAAATACAATTTAATAGTAAAATGACCAGAAATACATTTTATATCAAAATAACCAACAATACATTTTATCTGTAGTTGAAGGCATAGAATTCCGTTCCAATTGTTCAAAATGTTTAGATTCTGGCATTAAATAACCCATAGAGGTGTTGATATGCCGCTAAACAGAATCAATCAACCAACAATACATATTTAAAGCAAAACGTCCAACAATATATTTTATCTGTAGTTGAATGCATAGAATTCCGTTCAAAATATATCGAGATGAATCCGTAAAATTGTGTGAAAAATATCTAGATTTTGGCATTAAATAACCCATAGATGTGTTGATATGCCGCTAAACAAAACCAACCAATCAACAATACATATTTAAAGCAAAATGACCAACAATACATTTTATCTGTAGTTGAAGGCATAGAACTGCGTTCCAAATATATTCAGTTGAAACCATAAATTTGTTCAAAATGTTTAGATTCTGGCATAGAGGTGTTGATATGTTGCGAAACGAATTCAACTAAACAACATGAAAGTATATATAATATCATACAATTTCTCAAAGGAATCAATCTGTATTCCAAAATATAAGTTCAACAAAATTAAAGCATAAAACATGTCCGCACATGTATAGGCACGAAAGCTGAGTAACATCTAACATGTAGTCACTTGTGAAAGCAGAATAACATAATTGTTAACAGACATCCTCCGGGACTTTAACAATCACGCAGGCGACCCCTGGTGGTCTCACCTATGATTATCATCTGTTTTTACCTTAGAAAAAATGATCTGTCTAAGGATATATTCAGATAATTAGTGAAATTACAGGGTCTCCCCAAAAAATTGACATCACATCGCAGGCCAATAATTTTGGCAATTATTGTTGAAATAACGTCAAATTTTCACAGAATGTATAAAAACAGATAAAGATTTTATATTTAATGTTTTATTTTTATTCTGTTTTCAGGTTGCGCCATGCCGTACACTCCCAAAGAGAAGTCGTTATGTGTCTTGGAATATTCTCGAACACAGTCACCCAAAACTATGCAGCGTGCCTTCAATGTAAAATTTGGAAAAAAAACTCTACCAAATGGCAAACAAATTTGGATTTGTCACCAAAAACTTAAAGAGGACGTCTGCTTAAGCAGGTCTAAAGGATCCGGTCGACCATTACTATTATTATTATTATCATCATCATTATTATTATTATTGTTGTTGTTGTTGTTATTATTATTATTATTATTATTATTATTCACTCCTCCCCTTTTAGCTACATTCTTTCTCTGTCACTCTTTCTTCTATTTCTCATCAATTTATTCGGCCTTTCTTTGTCATCACCTTAAACTATTCCATTTTTGCTTTCCAGCTAACGTCTGTTTCTCTTGAAAAAAAAAATTCTTCATATAAACAAGTAAATAAAAATTGAACCAAATTGAAACAAATAGTGAATTTGCTATGAATGACGTCACCGTATCTAAGGTTTGTACCATAAAAAGCCATTCATAAGGACAGAAGAAATTAAAGACGCCATTTTTAATAAGCGATTGTTTTTTTCTTTATCGCTGTTAGTCTTAGAACGTTGTTTGCCTTACCAAATATATGTGGGTGGTATCAATAGTTGCTGCCGTAGGCATAGATGTTTAACCAAACATTAAAAAAGAAAAAGAAAAAAAAACATACCTTCGGTCTTTTTCGGTCCGGTCCGGTCTGGTTTTACCCATTGCTTACCGTCTTTATTGAACCGGAATAGAGATTTATCCATTGTTTCCTGCTTAGGATTGTCTTGCCTGTTCATTTCGTCCATGGCCTTAATCTTTTAAACTGTTTTAACTTTTTGATGATCTGACTGGTCAGTAGCCAGCGACTTTTCATTTTGATGGTAGCAGATAGGCGTTTTTCTGGTTGCTGCATCTCCGACTGATTGTAAATAGCCCGTCTTCTGGTAGCGCTGAGAGAGATTCCTCTGGTCAGCAGTTGCATACTATCGGGGTATTTGCAGTGACATGCATCGTATGAATAGGTACCACTGTATATCTTTTCGATGGAGAATCCTGAGGGCACATAATGTTTTAGTCATATCCACCTTGTGGCTGGTATTTATTGCCACAAGCGATGGTCAGTAATAATAATTTTAGCATTTTTCTCCTTAAAAATTTATTAGTAACCCCTTGTGTCTAGGTGGTATTAATTCCTTGCTTGCGTTGAAATGATAAAGGAGACAACTTGGGAGAAGTTGGAAGAAAGTTGTTATGGTAATTTACCCATGTACGCATTGACTCTCCCAGCTATAAATAGGAGCAGGTACTGCCTTTTGGAGAGAAAGGTTTCCAGCAGTCATCTCCGACAGTCGGACCGAAGATTCTTGCTGTAACACTCTCGTTTGTATTACTGTTTCTGTTAATACTATTTGTTTAATTCAGTTACTCTATTTGTCTATTTATTTCTGCCACTAACAAGACCATAACAAAAGTAAATGAAAGTTTAGTTCAAAACATCGCTTGAAAATGAAACAGAACTAATGCTTTTAATTTAATTATATAATTAAATCTGAAGTTTTTAGCTTCGATTTTTGAAACATGGCAATTCCTGTGTAGGAAGGAACCATATTTTTAAATCAGTTAATTTAAAATATATATATATATATATATATATATATATATATATATATATATGTGTGTGTGTGTGTGTGTGAGGAACCGTCGATGGTTGTGCTAGTCAGAAGTCATCGTGACCGAGAATTTAATGTTGATTACATTAGATAAAGTGTTTTCCCCGGAAACTGTAACTAAGTTCGCTCAGCCGAGTTGCAGTATAAGCTAAAATTTGGTGTAGAATAAACACAAATGTGCCTAAGCAGGCCTCTGCAACAGGGATTAGCTAATAGACGAGCATACTGGGATACGAGTAACCAGTCATTATATGATGATATTTGAGACGCATCTGACGGAAGCATATATATATATATATATATATATATATATTGAAATTATTACGGAGTCGCTAACTGGGTGCCCTGTGATTGGACAAAAACAACCAATCACAGGCTATTTTTTAGATTTTCACCAAACCCCGACGAGAGCGGTTGTTACAAACTCTCTTCCTCTTTTGCTTGTTGGGACCCTCAGAGACAACACGTTCCCCGTCTGCACTATGTCATCTAAACACCAGGACACGGGTGTGGATTTAGACAGCAACTGAAGCACAGAAGTCAAGACTCTATTTTCTTCAACCCAGCCAAAACGACACAGGAAATATAAAACTGTTAAAAGTTCCGCAAACCCGACTGTTTGCAATGAAGCTTTCCTCTCTTTTCCTACAATACAAGTTTTTTCAAACATTTTCAACTGTGTTTGTGTTCCTTTCTTCTTGCCGGCTTCACAATATTTTTGTTACCAAATATAACTGGGAAAATCCCAATAATATATATATATATATATATATATATATATAAAGAAATATAGTCTTAAGGTGTGCTATATTTATGGAATAAAGTGCTCAATATCAGAGATAGAGCGTGTGTAAATATAAAAGTGAACATAGAACATTCTATGTTCACTTTTATATATATATATATATATAGTTTATGCAAAACTAGGTAATCCGTATGTGTAGACCCAAGGAGGATGATATCCAGAGAGCTCAATGTAAATTCAGAGCAAATATGTTTGAATAAAAACATATATATATATATATATATCAAAGTATATAATTGGTATATACGGAATGAATTCCAATAACCAACAATTACTATTCTTAAAAGAGTGCTCAATACAAAGTAGAGCAGATATAATTATTTTTATAAAAAATTATAACATAAGTATATAACATACTTATGTTATAATTTTTAAAAAAAATAATTATATATATATATATATATATATATATATGCATATACATATATGTGTGTGTGTGTGTGTGTGTGTGTAATAGACTCTCCGGTCATCTTCAGCATATTATGGTCAAATAATTCTGCACAGTTGAACTACCCCGCACATACCATTTGATTATGCGGGTAGAGGACTGTAAAGAAGCATCCACCCTTTTTCGAAGAACCGAATATTGATAACTGGTGTACATAATGTGCTAAAATGGCCCCAGACGACCTCCCTAATTATTTTAAAATTAGAGTTGTCAACTAAGTCTGAAGAAACCAGTATACCGTACTATTCAATCCATAGCTGGGGAGAGTAAAGATGAATTCTTACCTTTGCCAAGTGAAATTGCAAGTAATTGCCAAGTAAATGCTACGGACTGAACACGGGCCTCTTTCAGTTTATGGAGATATTGGAACCTGATGGGTCTAAATCACATTCATAAAATGGTCGTACAATAGCCACGATGGTATCCAACTGATATGAAATAACCTCATCAGGGGTTTCAGGTCACTGACTATCAGGCGTATAACGTCAACCCAGAAAATGTTTACCTCCAGCACCCTTAATGAAGACAATCCAAGAAAGAAGATACATATTCCCACGGTGTACACGTATCATCTACCCAGAAATCAGGGCAACAGAACTCCTTCTTGAAGCTGGGAGCCCAGACCCCGGGACATGGTCACTCGAGTGCGAGATACAAGGGCTACTCTGGGATGCACTGGCATCCGATATCACTACAGAATTAAGTATTATCGTAAAAAATAACTTCATGAACGGGGAAAAAAGTATCATTGGGATACTATGGCACAATGTGGTGCAGATAAATCTGGACTGTTTACGTGGCAACAACACAGTGACTTCACAGGGTGACGAAGTTTCGAGAGCGCCATAAAATACTACGACACCTGGCCATTGACACACGAGGTGCTGAGTAATCGACATGTCTTCATACGATCGTCGAAGTGTTATGGAGGGCCTTCGCACCGGCCACAAAACCAAAGAAATTATTGAAAAGTTTAATCTATGACCTCGCAAAGGCAGATGGGACTTCCGACGGCAAGGATAATTTCAGGCCAGAACGCATGACACATAAGAAGCGATCTGGTGCCAACAGGACGCCTGAGTTTCTCACCGACGTTGTAGAACTTGTCAAGGCAAATTCCAGCAAAACCATGAGGAAAATCATCAAGGAAAAAGGCAATAAATGGCGAACAATCGGACAAGGAGTTGAATTATAAATCTTATCTGCTCAAGAGTCTCCACTTCTTCACCGTACCACTGATCGCCCAACTTATTGCCCCAGCTCATCACCAGATTGAAATTCTTTCATCTATTAGGTTGGTGCAAAAATAGTGACGTAACAATGTCGTTTTTTGACGCATTTTTTAACGTCAAAAAACGAAAATATTACGTCATTATTTTTGCACCAACCTAATATTTCGTGTGGAGCGTCTTGGAAAAGGAAGTGAATGGCAGGCCCAACAACACCAAGGAGGCCCTCAAGGCAGCCAACAGGAACGCCATGGCCAACATGGACCAGGAGAACCGTCTAAAAAACTGCTCCAGCTTAAGGTCGCGCTTGGAAAAATGGGAGGCCGCTGATGATGGTAACATCAAGAGAGTTTTGTACCTTACATATATTGGTAACTTTTAATAGCTCTATATTTTCTACCTTATATATTTGCTAATTATAAAAAAAGGCTGTTTTTATTATTCATTCATTTTTCCGGATTTATCTGCACCGCATTAGATATATATACATACATATAAATATATATATTAGAAAGTTTTTAAATTCATATGTCTTATACATGACTAAGTTTATACACACCACAATTCTTATGTAAACATATGTAATTGAGTATAGTCAACCTATATATATATATATATATATATATATATATATATATTATTTAAACGTTATTCTTATATGTACAAATATTTAAATAAATGCTTTGTTTATAATAAACTTTATTAACAACATTTACCGGCCTGAATGTTCGAGAAATTTCATACAAATATGTGTCCTCAGACAGGAATCGAACTTGTATCCTACACGTAACAGTCATATAGCCTGATGTGCTATACCTTTTAGCTACAGAGGAAGCATCTAGTTGGGGAAGTTATGGGAAGGAGTTTATCTGATGTTCGCAGAGGCGTGAATCACTCACATCCATACAACTAAGTATATATATATATATATATATATATATATATATATATATATATATATATATATATATATATATATATATATGCTGTTTTTTATTATTCATTAACTTTTTCGGTTTTATCTGTTCCCCACTAGATAAGTTGGGTGACATAGGAAGATGGTAATCAATGTATAACATTTGTAGTTTCGTTAAATCCCATCTAAACGAGAAAATGAAAGATCAAAACAAATTTTAAATCTTCAAATAATCCCTATTCTATTAACCATTTACACAAGGTCGATTGGAGATGTCTCGACACCTTCCACTATAATCTCTTGCCTTCAATAGGTCCTGTCAAATTCTTCAAGCTTTCTTTCCTCAGTATGTGTCATAGCAATTACAAATGTCTCTTTCTGATGTTAAGTATAGATGCCCTTGCTTCAATTTTCCTTAAAAATGTATTTTGTCGGTTATTCCCAAGCAAGCTGGGAATGACACTACTGCGCAGGGGGTGATTACAGATTGTAACAATTAGAGAAAAGCGTGGGTAAAAGGTGACTGAGGAAAGGATAAAAGATGAACGGGATTCAAGAAGACAGAAGATGGCGAATAACGTATTTGAAGACTAGTTTTCAGGGAAGCGCGAAAACGGAAGAGAGTTCCACTGTCGGGAAGCGCTAGTAAAAGAGTGGGACCTGGATGCCAATCTAGTAGCACGTTTAAATTCACATAGTCGGGTTACTTCCAAAAAAAGCTGTTGCCATGAAAATATTTGTATAAAAGACTGCTGGATGCAATGTCAGTCGGTGAAAAAGTGGCTGAAGTCGAGATGCCAGGTCATGATCGATTACATTGCAGATCTTTCTTCGTTATTCTGAAGTGCAGTCCATGGTATTCTCAGTATCCTTCCGTAAAATCATATTTCTGTTAGCGCAACTGTTTTCTACATATGTGAAGAGATTGTCAAGCATTCACTGCCATGTAGGAGGGCCGATATTACATTAGAGTTCAGCACGCTATTCTTTCGAAATTTTCCCGTTTCTTAATATTCTGCTTAGATTTTACACAGTTAATTTCACACTTTCAGCTAAATATCAGACCCCACATGAATTGGAAATGATCCGAATCAGTTAGAAATAAAGAAAATGTAACCAAAAGAAGGAGTAAAAGCATAATCAAGATGTCTTTCTACACAGCTTCAAATAGAAGGTTACGAAGATAAATTCTCATTTCGTTTCATTCTTTTCGTCATTTTCAGACTTCTTCAGTAATTGCTTTTTCATTTCATCGCTCCTCCGATTTTTTCCCTATGGACTTTTTCATTTTCCTTCAATGATTGCTTTTTTCTTTCATATCTCATATTATTTGGCCCCTTTCCTGTTTTTCTGTCTCCTTCAATGATTCCGCCCCCCCTTTCACATCTCGACATTTCGACTTCTTCCGTTCTTTTCTTTTTCAGTCCTCTTCAATGTTTCCTCCATTTTTTCTTCTCTAATGTCCTTCCGCATCTTTCGTTGTTTTTTGGGGTTTTTTCACTCTCCAACAATAATACCTCTTTCCTTTCATCTCTCCTTCTTTCTTCCACTCGTCTCTTTTTATTTCTCTGGTCTTAATCAATCTTCTTCAGTGATTTCTTCTTCCTTTCATCTCTCCTTGTGTTTTCACTTCGTGTCTTTTCATTCCTGTCGCCCTTTTCAGTCTCCTTCAATGATTCGTCTCCTTTTTCATCTCTCCAATTGTCTTTCCGATCGTCTCTTTTCATTCCTGTGGCCTTTTTCAGTCTCCTTTTATGATTTGTCTCCCTTTTCATCTCTCTAACTTTCTTTCAGCTCGTCTCTTTTCATTCCTGTCGCCCTTTTCAGTCTCCTTCAATGATTTGTCTCCCTTTTCATCTCTCTAACTTTCTTTCAGCTCGTCTCTTTTCATGCCTGTCGCCTTTCTTCAGTCTCCTTCATTGATTCGTCCCCCTTTTCATCTCTCCAATTGTCTTTCAGCTTGTCGCTTTTCATTTCTGTCACCTTTCTTCAGTCTCCTTCAATGATTTGTCTCCCTTTTCATCTCTCTAACTTTCTTTCAGCTCGTCTCTTTTCATTCCTGTCGCCTTTCTTCAGTCTCCTTTTATGACTCGTCTCCTTTTTCATCTCTCCAACTGTCTTTCCGATTGTCTCCTTTCATTTCTGTCGCCCTTTCAGTCTCCTTCAATGATTCGTCTCCCTTTTCATCTCTCTAACTTTCTTTCAGCTCGTCTCTTTTCATTCCTGTCGCCTTTTTCTGTCTCCTTTAATGTTTCTCCCTCCTTGTCTCCCCTTCAATCTTTCCCGTTAATGATTTCTTTTTCCTTTCTCTAATCGACCGTTCTATATAACTTCTTTTCTTTCATCTTGCCGTTTTCATTCCTGAATTGATTCCTCTCTTTCCATTCTTTCAAATTACATCCTTTCCTCTTCTGATTCTTTCTTTATATCGTTCCTTCTCGACTATCAATATTCCGTCTTTCAATCTCATAGATTTCTTCTCTTTTCTCGTTCAGCCTTCATCTCTTTTTGGTGATCTCTTCTCTTCACCCTAC
Source organism: Acanthosepion pharaonis (assembly GCA_903632075.3). Classification (NCBI taxonomy): domain Eukaryota; kingdom Metazoa; phylum Mollusca; class Cephalopoda; order Sepiida; family Sepiidae; genus Acanthosepion; species Acanthosepion pharaonis. The sequence goes on from CAHIKZ030001405.1 coordinate 137,767, forward strand.
CGTCTTTCCTAATCTTTTATTTTCCCCTCCTGATCTCTCTTAATCTCTTAATCTTTCCTTCTTTCTCTCTCTTTCCTTTACTTTAGCCGATAGCCTTTATCCTTGTTAGCATTGCGATTGAATTATTAGCATTCAAAACAGCTGCGGCAGGACAATAGTAATGCAGAAAACAATTGACAACAATGGCGACTAGTGACGACGCAAATACAGACGTATACTTGCTTCTCCTGTAACAACGGTTAGAATCCAGGGAGCAAAACACCGGAGGTGCTACCACGGGCGTGGGTGTTCAATAACAGAATAGATTGTGAAAATAGTTTTTACGTCAGTTTCGTTTTATTTTTATCTTTGGCTCTGAGGCTAAAATAATATTTGGTAGAGAAAAACGGGTAAAAATAATCGTATTTCAGAAAATACATAGAAATGTGCGAGTGGGTGTGTGTGTGTGAGTGTATCTGCATTAGCACAAATATACTACCTAATGTCAGCAGTTCGATGAAATATCGTTATTATTCAGGGATTATCCAGGGATATCCACATCGTCCAATATGCGCTACGACCTTCCTACTTCACGGAATCAGTATTATCAATACTCCACAAATTGTAATACTCTCGTCATTGTTTATTTCATCATGCCGTTTTGACCGGTAAGCTCCCCGGCCTTCCTAAAATTATTTAAAATCTGAGATGTTTATTACAAATATCTCATGAACTGTTCTGATATTCTCATCTTTGTTGTTTTGGTCGCAAAGTTTCCAGGAGTACAATCTTTGGCCTTCCTAGTAGGAATTGAAGTTCCGAGAGGTGGTATTGTCATATTCAGTGAATTCTTCTAATATCCTTATCTTTGTAATTTGGATTACGATATTTTGGTCGGAAGGAAAATGAAAGAGGGAGAAGAAAAGAAAAATGAGAATAAAAAGTGAAGAGGGTAAGAAGAAGAAAGCGGTAATGAAAAATAAGAAAGAGAAGGAAGAGAAAATGAAAAGAACGGAAACAGGGAAGATTAAGTCGAGATGAGAAATGAAAAGAAAGGAGAAAGAAAGAAAGAAAGAAAGAATGAAAAAAAGATGGAAATAAATATTCAAAGGAAAAAGTAATAAGAAAAAAAGAATTCAAATAAAAAGGAAAAATAAGAACAAGAAAAGGAAAGTCACAAACGTAAAAGAAAGAAAGAAAGAAAGAAAGAAAGAAAGAAAGAAAGAAGGATAAAATAGTAAAAGAAAGGAAAACTCAAGGAATCGTTGCAAGGAAGAAAAGTTGAAAGAAAGAAAGAAAGAAAGAAAGAAAGAAAGAAAGAAAGAAAGAAAGAAGGAAGGAAGGATAAAATAGTAAAAGAAATGAAAATTCAAGGAATCGTTGCAAGGAAGAAAATTTTAAAGAAAGAAAGAAAAAGAAAGAAAGAAAGAAAGAAAGAAAGAAAGAAAGAAGGATAAAATAGTAAAAGAAAGAAAATTGAAAGATTTGTTGCAAGGAAGAAAACTTTAAAGAAAGAAAGAAAGAAAGAAATAAAGAAAGAAAGAAAGAAAGAAAGGAAGGAAGGAAGAAAGAAAGAAAGAAAAAGAAAGAAAGAAAGAAAGAAAGAAAGAAGGATAAAATAGTAAAAGAAAGAAAATTGAAAGATTTGTTGCAAGGAAGAAAACTTTAAAGAAAGAAAGAAAGAAAGAAAGAAAGAAAGAAATAAAGAAAAAAGAAAGAAAGAAAGGAAGGAAGGAAGAAAGAAAGAAAGAAAGAAAAAGAAAGAAAGAAAGAAAGAAAGAAAGAAGGATAAAATAGTAAAAGAAAGAAAATTGAAAGATTTCCTAAGGAAGAAAACTTTAAAGAAAGAAAAGAAAGAAATAAAGAAAGAAAAGAAAAGAAAGAAAGGAAGGAATAGAAAAGAAAGAAAAAAAAAAGAAAGAAAGAAAGAAAGAAAGAAGGATAAAATAGTAAAAGAAAGAAAATTGAAAGAGTTGTTGCAAGGAAGAAAACTTTAAAGAAAGAAAGAAAGAAAGAACAAAAAGAAATAAAGAAAGAAAAGAAAGAAAGAAAGGAAGGAAGGAAGAAAGAAAGAAAGAAAAAGAAAGAAAGAAAGAAAGAAAACAAGAAAGAAGGATAAAATAGTAAAAAAGAAAGGAAAATTCAAGAAATCGTTGCAAAAAAAGAAAAGTTGAAAGAAAGAAAAGAAAAAAAAAGAAAGAATCTGAAAAGAAAGAAAGAATAGTCCTGTAAAGGAAAATTCAAGAAATCGTTGCAAGGAAGAAAAGTTGAAAGAAAGAAAGAAAGAAAGAAAGAAAGAAAGAAAGAGAGAAAGAAAAAAAGAAAGAGTGAGAGAAAGAATTAGAAAAAAGGTAAAAAAAAGAAAGGTGAATTCAAGGAATCGTTGCAAGGAAGAAAAGTTTAAATAAAGAAAGAAAGAAAGAAAAAAGAAAGAAAGAAATAGAAAAAAGGAAAAAAAAAGAAAGGTAAATTCAAAGAATTGTAGCAAGGAGAAAGAAGTAAAAAGAAAAAAACGGAAAATAAAAACTGACAAAGAAAATGATAATGTAGAAGAGAAAATGATGACGGGCTTTATTATACGGAAATTAAAATCAATGAAAAATGGTAAAAATTAATTGGTGGAATGGCTAGACAACAAAGCAAGTAAGCAGTCCGCGAAAGAGAACACAAACAAAACCAGAAGAAAGAATAAAAGCCGGCATGCCGCAAGGTGTTAAAACCATTTTGTCAGAAGTTTTTTTTTGTTTTTGGTTTTTTTGTATTTTGGTAACTGCTTTTTGGGTGGCAAAGATTTCATTTGCTTTCTTCTCAATTCCTTTTCGGCCCTGAATCCATCATAAAAGAAAGACGACCATAGGTTAAACAGTGTGTCTTTTGTCACATTGTGGTCCAAAGATACACACACCTAAGGATGCACACCAACAAAGAGATACAAATACACGTGCGATCACACACACACACACACACACACACACACACACACACACACACACACACACACAAATCGTGTAACAGCAAAATTGTTTAATTGTTAGATTAAGTTTTGAATCGTTGTATCTTAGAAATGATTAAAGATATCTTACTGGAATTCTCCGAGGATTTTATAATACTATTAGACTCTACTTTAAACAATAAGAATCTATTTAGATCTAATTTAAAATGTTGATCCCTGTTCCTGTTGTGACCTCCTGATCCATTTTTCTTTCTACTGTTCCCTCTTTTTCAGACTTATTCACCATTCTCTTGATGGTTCTTGAATGAACTTTGAAGATGGAAGCCAGTGTATGAATGTTGGTACGATTACTGAAGACCTGAATGATCTTTTTCCTCTCACCATTGCTCATTTGGGAAGACAGTGGGGCTGACACAAAACAATTTTAATCTGTTCTCTTTCTAGCGAAATAACCCAAACGCTTTTCCAAATGGTGTCAAGATGGCTAAATGAAAACCTGGAGAAAAGAAACTCAATTAGTTTAGGATTTTTTTAGATATTAAACATTTTGTGGGATGGACAATTATCCCAGGCTGTTACTAATCTATCTGTATTGCAAAAAATCATACTCATGTTTACTTCACGCATTTTGCGTAGATTTCTATACATACAATGGCCATAATTAAATTGTTCTAAATGCTTTACCCCTTATCTTTGATTCCAAAAAATTGTTTCTTGAACTTAGTTTTTGAGATTTTAGGTCAACTTAGGTACTAAATAAAGTAATAACAGAAATATAATAATAATTATCAAGACCCTTTTAAATTACACAGTTTAATTTTTTTAATTTTACGCTTTGCACTCAACCCGTGAGCATTCCCAGATAGTAAAAAGAAAAGTATAACAGTCTTTCTTAAAAATACTGAAATGTCAACAGATCACTAGGGAAAATCGACCAGATTGTTCATCTGTCGAACTCTCTGCCTCGAGTAGAGAGTAACCCGGACGAGGCCTTTCCGAAGGGCAAAGTTTCGTCCGGGGAGGTAGACAGGCCCTGAACCCGTTTATACGGGTTCTAAGGGAATATTTTGGCCGAGACTACGGGCGCGGAGAACCCTCAGCCTTGTGCCACATATATCTCTAGTGGGGGTCTGTTAAATATAGCAGATCATTAGGTTACGAAATAAATTTAACCCCTACCCCCACGACAAGCACTGCCTAAGATAGCCCTACCTTTAATTCCTCTCTGTGTCGAACACTCCCTTTGTGTCTTTACGTTCCTCTCCCTCTCTCTCTTTCTCCCTCTGTTTTACTCTCGGAAACTCAACATAGTCTGGACTCCCATAGTCTGTAAGAAAGGTAAGATTAACAATAAAAAAAAAAGAACAGAAAATTTTCTTGCGGTTTAGGGGCGAATTTGCCCTCAACTAAGTGTGAGGTCAAGAAACAGGATTTAACCTCTAACTACTGCCTATATCTAATATGACTGCTCCTCCAATCACTCTTGTAATACAAAAAACTTTTTTTTTTATCTCAGATAACCATCTAATATCATCAGTTTGCATCTTGTGATACAAAAAAGAATTTTTTTTTTATCTCAGATAACCATGTAACGTCATCAGTGTGCATGTCGTGATACAAAAAACAATTTTTTATCGTTGATTACATAGAACGTCATCAGTTTGTATTTTGTGCTACAAAAAACATATATATTTTTTATCTTTGATTCGATGGAACTTCATCAGTTTGCATCTTGTGATTCAAAAAACATATTTTTTTTTATCTCTGTTTCAATGAAACGTAATCAGTTTGCATCTTGCGGTACAAAAAACATAATGTTTTTTACTATCTCTGTTTTGATGCAACCTCATCAGTTCGCATCTTGTGATACAAAAAAACATAATGTTTTTATCTTTGATTCGATAGACCGTCATCAGTTTGCATCTAGTGATACAAAACATATGTACCATCTTGAAATTTCTGCTAGCGATTTGCGGGCATTTCATACAGCATTGAAGCAGACAAAGTACAAAAACGGGATGTTTGCCTTAATTTACATTTGGTTCTTATGCCAAATAAATGGTTAAAATGTGTCGAAAAATTTTCAGATGTCTTTTTTTGACCTGACAATAAATGACATTTTCTTTAAGACTCCCTCGTTGGTTACACGCTCCGTCCATGGACTTCTTAACATTTTAGCTGCCCCAAGATTTAACTTCATCTGCACGTCCAACAGAGTCACTGCCTTGCAAGCAGATTAATATCGCTTAGCAATCTAGTGCTCTTTGTTTCTAACGAAAATGTCCCGTTTCTTAGCTTTTGGAATGCGTCTTTTTTTACACCAATGCGTACTTCGGATTTCGGTGTCACATTTTCCATCTTCCGTTAAAACGCATCGCAGATATTTAAAATTCTGTAAATTCTATTTCCATTTTTCTTCGTCAAGCGTCCCAACGACTGCGTCTAGCATGAAACAGCCTGTCGCCTCTGAGTGTTGACTTCAGTGTTCACTTATATATTTACATACGCTCTATCTCTGATATTGATCACATTATCCCATAAATATAGCATGATTTTAAAACTATATTTTTCATATATATATATATATATATATATATATATATATATATATAAATTTTTAAAAATTAGAAAATCAGCTGATCACGCTACCTTGGTTTCAACCTCTCAGTATCTTCAGGTGATTCGGCTAAATAATTTTCTAACGCTTTATTATATAAAAATAAATAAACGCACGGTCTGGGTGTCCAGCGAAGCTTAATAGAAGGGGAGGAGTAAAGTTGAATAACATATATGATATTTTTCTTACTTCTAAGCTCCTAAGAAAAATTAGATTTTGGTATTAAATGACCCATAAGGTGTTGACATGTCGTTAAACAGAGAAATCAGAATCATTCTTTTCCTTTGTTTAAGATTATTATAACACATTTTACTAAAAGCGTAAATAATACTTCAACATCTACTTTTGCAACTGCTGCTACGGTTGGTGAATTGAATGTTAAGCAAATTGAATACAACTCATATTAATACGACTCTTTATACTACAATGACATCTATGTGTCACTAGAAGACATGGATGATCTGTACAACTTCAGGTTCTTTCTGAACACAAAACAAAATCAACCAAACAGCCAACAGGAAAGAACTCTTTCATGACATTAATCCATATAATATCCTACAATTCCTTAAAGAAATCAAATGGTACTCCAAAATACAAGTTTAACAAAACTACAACATAAAACACAAATATCGCCGCTTCTAGTAATCATGTCCACACAAACACGTATATACACAAAAGCTGAGTATTATCTACCATGTATTCAATTGTGAAATCAGAATAACATATATCATATTTTTCTTACTTTTAAGCTCCTAAAAAAATTATATTTTGGTATTAAATGACCCATAAGGTGTTGATATATCGTTAAACAGATAAATCAGTCAATCATTCTTTTCCTTTGTTTAAGATTATTATAACACATTTTACTAAAAGCGTAAATACTACTTCAACATCTACGTTTGCAACTGCTGCTACGGCTAGTGATTTGAATGTTAAGCAAATTGAATACAACTCATATTAATACGACTCTTCAAAATATTACGACTTCTATGTGCCGTGTCACTTCAAGACATAGATGATAATAGCTCTGTTCAACTTCCGGTCCTTTCATTTACACAAGTTCATTTGGTAGGCCATTCGCTGTTTTCCTCTTTCTTGCCTGAGATATATCATATTCTTCAAACTCACTTTCCCCATTAAAGAAGTACAAAGTTTATTTTCTGACAATATCCCTAAAACTTCCTCATTAATCACATGTTCAACCCATGACATTCTCAGCATCATACTGTAGACCCAGATTTCAGTTATTTAACGGTGATAGTTCTGATGAACTTTCAATCTATGGAATATAGACTATGAATATTAAGCGCAGCGCAAGATTGGTGACAAGGCCTCATCATTTTACAGTTGAAATTGCTAGATGCAACAATAAGTTTTATGCTAACAGATTCTTTTCCCGCACTTCTCGCTTGTGGAACCTCTTCCGGCTTCTTGTTTCCAAGTGAACTTTGGTCTTCAAGAATTTAAATGGAATGTCAATCGTTATCTTCTGTCTTAATTGCTGTTCTTTTACTGACCTTTCACTTTAAAAATATTTTTTCTCATATTCTTTCACACTCGGTAACCGCTTGCGTCCTAGTGGCTTTATTGCCTTATTTGGAACAAAATAATTACAAAAAAGTCACTCCTCCAACTGTGAGAAGATTGCCCAGCATTCAATATCATATAGGAGGAGTGATATTACGTAACAGTTCAGTACTCTTTTCTTTGTTTCTGTTGCTTGAAGTCACTTCTTCATCTACGAGGAGATTGTCCAGCATTCACTGCCATATAGGAGGACTGATATTACGTAACAGTTCAGTATTATTTTCTTTGTTTCTGTTGCTTCAAGTCTCTTCATCTGTGAGGACATTGTCCAGCATTCACTGCCATATAGGAGGACTGATATTACGTAACAGTTCAGTATTCTTTTCTTTGTTTCTGTTGCTTCAAGTCACTTCTTCATCTGTGAGGAGATTGTCCAGCATTCACTGCCATGTAGGAGGACTGATATTACGTAACAATTCATTATTCTTTTCTTTGTTTCTGTTGCTTCAAGTCTCTTATTCATCTTTGAGGAGATTGTCCAGCATTCACTGCCATATAGGAGGACTGATATTACGTAACAGTTCAGTACTCTTTTCTTTATTTCTGTTGTTTCAAGTCTCTTCTTCATCTACGAGGAGATTGTCCAGCATTCACTGCCGTATTGGAGGACTGATATTACGTAACAGTTCGGCTCTCTTTTCTTTGTTTGTAACGAAATTTTCCTTTTTCTTAATACTTTGCTTAGCTTTTGTAAGGCTTGTTTCGCAATTCTAATGCGCCTTCGGATTTCGTCTCCTGTTAAAACAGCCCCTAGATATTTAAATTGTTGTACGTGCATGATTTTTGTGTCTCCATTTTGTCATCCGCATCTAAGGACATTGTCTTCTTATAAGTAATGTTTAGCCCTTTCTTCTCACTTTCCTTTACTATCTTCCCGAAGACTTTCTGTGTCTGTAATGTGTCATTTGCATATTTTATGTTCTTAAGATTGTGGCCGCCAGCTTTTGATTCTCTCTACACACACACACATATGCGGTAAAGGTCGAATAAGTCCGGTAAGAAGACATATCTTAGTCATAAACATTTTCTATTTTTGTGTATTTGCTGAATTCATTTTCTATCCATTTGCAGATGGTTTTCTCCTCGTATAGTTTCTGGATTATTCCAATTCTTTCTTATATGCCATGTCCCTTCATGTCTTTTTTTTTTTTTTTTTTTTTTTGTTACGCACTGTTCTCTGTCCCTCAATCAGTCCTGTGAGTATCAGATTTTCCTTTCTTGTTGCCTGCCTCAGAAATGAAGCATTCTTCTGCTACTTCCTAATGTTAAATATATATATATATATATATATATATATATATATATATATATATATATATATATATTTGTACATTATTCAGACTATTGTCCTGATTTTTTTCGCATATTTATTACAACGTTTCGGCTGTTGTACGTTCCGGCCTTCTTCGGGTGGTTGGAAATGAACCCTTTATTTCGCTCACTGGGGTAGACTGTTCTAGTTCCCCGTGCCATGTTTAATGGATGTCAGTTATCAGTTATCTCCTGTTAATTACCTTCTCCAAGTTCTCCACTGCCTTAACCGGGTATTGAACTTTGGATGTAATAAATAACGCCTTTATCCACTGTTTCGTGTGTCTTTGAAGACATCTGCGTATGAATTTCTGGGTATTATAAGCCTAATGTATTTAGCAACCATATTTTTACCAGAGCTCATAATGCAATTTTTGCTGTTATCAATACATGTTTTGACCAGAGCTCATATTGCAATTTATGTTGTTATTATCTCTATTATTGTTTTTTTTTTCCATTTTCTCTAAATCTTCGTCGTTGTTCAGATGTTCGGTATCTTTTCTGCTTCGATCCTCTTCTTCATCTTTGAGGAGACTGTCCAGTATTTACTGCGATATATGAGGATAGATACCACGTAAGATTTCTTTGTTACGAAGGTTTTCTATCTCTTAATATTCTGCTTCAGTCAATTATGTTGCCCTGTTATTTACCCATAGCTGGGGTGAGAGCAGAGGATTCATACCATTCCTAAGGTTATTAGCACATAAGTGAGTTTCCATGTGTTATACACGCTTAGGTGGTCATGTATCTTTCGATACATGACTGACGAGGCAGATTTTTCCCCGCAGTAGGTTGCCATGTCTTTATGCGGTAGACCAGTTGCCAGAGAAGAGAAGACGGTTCATGCCTTTCCCAAAGGTATTAGCACGTAAGTGAATGTAATGGATTTGGCCACGGTTCTCCGATTCCTCACCCCGAGTCGCTATCCATTACTCCACCGTGCTTGCTTGCTTGCTTTCTATCTATCTATCTATCTATCTATCTATCTATCTATCTATCTATCTATCTATGTGCGTGTGTCTTAATTACCTTCTCTTTTTTTTACATTTCCATTCCTTTTTCATTTAGTTTGTTATTTATTTCTCTTTCTTCTCCTTCTTTCCTTTACTTCCTTTGATCTTTTTTCTGTCCTGCCATCTTTCTTTCTGTTCACCAAACACTTTTTTCTGACTGTCTCTCTATTTTCTCTCTCTCTCTCTCTCGCTTCATTCAATTCTTCTTTCTTTGTCTTTCTATCCTTTCGTTTTCTTTACTTTTTCAATAACTGTCTTCGTTTTCTTTCTTCTTTCTTTTTCTTTCTTTCCTTTTAGTCTCTTCTACTATTTACCCATAGATGGGGGGAAAAGTAGAGGATTCGTATCTTTCCTAAGGGTATTAACCCGTAAGTTAATGTAAATCGACTGGAATTGAACTTGGCTCTCCGATTCCTCAATCCGAGCCGCAATCCATTACTCCACCTTGCCTCCTAATTCAAAATTCAGAGTTTTCCTTTTCCTAGACTAGTTGCCATCCAAGCCTATAGAACCTGAATTGTCCTGCTATTTATCCATAGCTAGGAGTGGGGAGAAGAAAAGGATTCATACCTTCCCCAAGGGTATATTTAATGAACCCGGCTCTCCGATTCCTCAATCCAAGCCGCTGAATGCATCTTTGGCCATACCCATGCTTCTTCGGATCTCAGTTTCTCACTTTCGGTCCCAAATTCAAGCTTACCTCGCAGTTCAAACACATACCACTACTACTGCTATTATCAAAAGAAGTACCACGTAACAGAAACGTTTCATTTGTCCCTTCCGTTACTGCTGCTAAAGTTACTAATGCTAAGGCGACTTATTTCAACAGAAGTCACAAACATATTAATCTTTTTTTCTAAACAATCTAAGCTCAGTAAATGTCAAAAACAACACGTCCAAAGAGTGCAACATTGAAACTTTTATTAAAATTATCACTATCGCAATATGTATAAATTAAAATAAATATTTTCAGATGAAGCTTAAGGGTTAAAGCAATGTGTGAACGGTCTGGTGGTCCAGCTAAGGCTATCTCTGCTGCTGATAATTATACAATTGATACTGCAGCTGCTACTAACACGACTACTGTTATTGCTCTGTGGAGACTTTGCAGGTTTTGTCGCTTTTCAAACTTTTGTAAAAAATTTCCTTTTCACTTTTTCAGAAATATTTATCTCTCTTTTATTCGGAATCTTTTTTCTTTTGTTTTTCTTATTTTTTTTTTATTTATGCATTCTTTTATAATTAATTTATTTCTTCTTTCATTTTAAATCTTTCACTTATGTCTTTTTTTTCAACTCATTCCCGCTTTCTTTCTTTCTTTCTTTCTTTCTTTCTTTCTTTCTTTCTGTCTTTACTTTCGCTTATTTCTCTACTTTCTTTCTTTTCTTTACAGTTTTACGTTACTTTTTTGTTTTCATTTTCTTTGTTTTTCGTTCTTTATCTTATCAATTTTTTCCTACTTTTCTTTATTTTATTCATTTGCTTCCTCATTTTTCTTTTTCTTTCTTTAATTTATTTATTTTCTCCCTCTTTTTCTTTATTTTCTTTCTAAATCTTTTTCATTTCCTTTCTCTTTTTCTTTATTTTTCTTTCTTTAACTTATTTATTTTCCTCCTTTTTTTACTTTCTTTATCTTTTTCATTTTTTCTTCTTTTTTATTTTTCTTTCGTGCCCTTATTTATTTTCTTTCTCTTTTTCTTTACTTTCTTTCTAAATCTTTTTCATTTTCTTTCTCTTTTTCTTTATTTTCTTTTTTAACTTTATCATTTTCTTCGGCTTTTTCTTCATTTTTCTTTCTTTATCTTTTTTGGTTTTCTTCTTCTTTTCCTTTATTTTTCTTATTTCTTCCTCTGATTTCCTTCATGCGTTTACTAAAATTAAATTATTTCCTTTTCTTTATCTTTTTTCTTTCTTTCTTTCTTTTAAGTTTTTTTTTTATCGCTTTTCTCGTTTGTCTTTTCTCAATTTTCTTTTATCTTCGTTTTCTTTCTTTCTTCCCTTGTTTTCTTTCTTTATCTTTTTCTTTCTTTCTTTCTTTCTTTCTTTCTCTTTCTTTCTTTCTTTTCCGTTTTTGTTATGTCTTTTTGCCGCTTGTTTTCTTTTATCTTCGATTACTTTTTTTCTTTCTCTGATCTCTTGCTTTTGTTTTGTTAACTTTCTTTTTTGGCTAATTTATTTTTCTTTTATCTTTGCTTACCTTCTTTCTTTCTTTCTTTCTTTCTTTCTTTCTTTCTTTATTTTCATTCATTCTTTCTCATTTTTTTCAGTTTTCTTTTCTCTCCTTGCCTTTTCTTTTTCATTTTTGGTTTATTTTCCTTCTTTCTTTTTTTCTAATTTTTTTCATTAGTTCCATTTTAGCTGTGTCTTTAAAACCCAGTAATTTTAAAAGTTACTCCAAAATTCGCTTGAGGATGAAATGGAACTAATGTCTTTAATTTAATTGCAAAATTAAATTCGTGGCATTTAGCTTCCATTTTTGAAACATGGTTAGATCTGTGTAGCGAAGAAAAACATATTTTAAATCAATTAATTTATAATATATATATATATATATATATATATATATATATATATATATATATATATATATATACAGGTAATAGACCCATTAGTATATAATCCAGGTGGATCCTAGTAATATTAGATATTAAAACTGATCCACAGAGAGAGCCCAATGTATTTGAAATAGTTTGAAATAGACTATATCCACATGAGGTAATTTTGGATTTTTTTTTGATATATATATATATATATATATATATATATATATATATATATATATATATGTATGTATGTATATATAAGTGTGTGTGTGTGTGCGTATATTTAGGCAATAAATTCTCTTTAGATATATCTGAATGAGTAAAGGACAAACATTATCTTCGCTTATTTTTATCCTTTCATATTCACGAATATTTTTCTGTATATTACATTTAATTGTAATTAAAAATGATTCGCGAATATGAACAGGTTATAATAAAATAAACAGACATAATCTTGGTAATTTATTCAATCATATATATATATATATATATATATATATATGTGTGTGTGTGTGTGTGTGTGTGTTTGTGTGTGTGTGTGTGTGTGTGTGTGTCCACTAAAATAACGTTTAAAATGAATATATATATATATATATATATATATATATATATATATATATATATATATATATACTAGCAGCATGGCCCGGCGTTGCCCGTGCTTGATTAAAAATCGTACGACTCATACAGCAATCGCTATCACTTGACTTAAAATATTTTGCCCTTCCTTGCTTTTTTAAAGGAGTGCCCTTTGCCGTGCTGATGTTGCTACATGCCTTACTTCTTGCCTATCTCACACTGCGAATTTTTTCTAAGCTCTGTACTAAACATTAAATCTCTTACGAAAAAAGAATTAAACAAAATGAACACAAAACGATCAACTTAAAAAAAACAACTCGTAACTGGAAAAACCGAATGGAAAAGGAATGTTAACAATAAATACTTTTTTACACCCAACCCAGTTCTGCGGAATCAGAATCAACGTTGAGTTTAAGCAAGCGAATGAGCCAATTGGAGTAAAGTGCCATGCAGATTTAAATTTTTCCTACTTGTGACGAATGCAGCTATCGATATTTTTTGCATGCTAGCATGCTAGTTAACGTTCGTGTCAGTCAGCTGTTGGCTCTCACGCTGGCCAGTAGAAACTTCCTGCCTATTCGTGGCAGCCAGCTATAGGGTCTCACTCTGGCCAGTAGAAAATGGCCTCAAACTACATGAAAACTGCCGTAGAAGCATGAAAAAATCTATTATTTCCACTATCGATGGGAGTTGGGAAATGCAAAGTTGGTCTTGGCCTTTTCGCTAAATTGGAGCAACAGTTAGTTCTTGGGATCTGTTTTGGTTTTCTACAGAATCTGCCAAATGTAAACCTCGTTTATATTTACAACCTTCTTCTAGCCCAAGCTTCTGATTCACCCATCTCCCGTAATGTATGACAAAAAGTGAGAAACCCACCCTGTTATCAGCAAGGGTGCGTTCGGCACAGAACTTGTTTCACCAATAATGCTTCCTGATTGGAATATATATATATATATCCAACTCCCATCGATAGTGGAAATAATAGATTTTTTCATGCTTCTACGGCAGTTTTCATGTAGTTTGAGGCCATTTTCTACTGGCCAGAGTGAGACCCTATAGCTGGCTGCCACGAATAGGCAGGAAGTTTCTACTATTTATACTTTTTATCATTGATTTTTTTCCTTTGGAAAAATAATAGCTAGGTATGCCGAATTACAGATTTTCCGAATTACAGATAATTCCAACAGGGCAGTTAGTTCCGGTTCTACAATTACAATGAAGCTTGTTTTCTGGTGTGTTGGTGTCATAAAATGTTCTTAAGAATTGGTTGTTGTGTGAGTTAATAATATTATGTATGTTGTTAGTGGAGGGATAACTAATTTTTAGAGATTTTCTATTGAAAATTTTTGTAGAGGCTTATTATGATTAAAATGTTTGTCGAATAAATGTAGAAAATATCTGTTAATATTTAGATTAGACAGTTTAAAGAAAGGTGGGTTAAACATATTGTCTTTCTTTTTCTGTTTTTTGGTTTTATTAGTTGTATTGTATTTCAAAGATTCCTGGTAAAACCAAATTCTGTTTGAAATTACTTTTATTGAGAACTTCGTTATGTGTGTATTAGTGTGTGTGTGTGTGTGTGTTAGTATGTGTGTGTATGTAGATAGATAGATAGATAGATAGATAGATAGATAGATAATGAAGAAATTGGAACAAATAGCTTGCTAGCTAGCTAGATAGATAGATAATGAAGAGATTGGAATAGATAGATAGATAGATAGATAGATAGATAGATAGATAGATAGATAGATAGATAGATAGATAGATCTTGTTTGTGGTCTGTAACACCCTACTTTAGAAATAATTTTAAAACAACAGCATCCCTAGCATGCGTTTCCATATGCACACACACACACACACACACACACACACACACACACACACACACACACACACACACACACACACGCAAACACACACACATACACACACACACACACACACACACACATACATATATATATATATATAATTTAAAACGATTTCTTGGTTACTTATTAATAATTGGTATGTATATATATATATATATATATATATATTTAGAGATTTAGCTACATAGAAAGATGATGTGAATAAACTGAGATAGATAGATAGATAGATAGATAGATAGATAGATAGATAGATAGATAGATTGTCGTTTCGAAACAAGCACACTATTTAATTATCTACAACACCAGATATTCACGTTCTTTGGATATTACCAATATACTTCTAAAATCCTCGAATTGTGTTTTAATGATGTTACTCTTACAGTTAACCAAAAGTATATGTAAAAAAAAAAATAAGATAAAAATAAAATTAACATTTCATAAAGAAAAAAAAAACAGTGCTTGTAAAATCCACAATGAATAAATATCAAATTTGTCTACTGTTCAAACAATTGAAACACAGGAATCTTTGTTCTTGTAAAATATTCTTCTGCTGGTAAATTTAATATCAAAACGATATACCCAACTGCTATTAATGTGACAACACGCCAACTGTAGAGCAGAGATTAATTGGTTTAATAAACAAATCATTCAGTATCGTACCGAGTTCAATTCTTACTAGCGGAACTACTATGTTAGCTCTGTGCCAGATTATTTGTGTTTCCGAATCTTTTACCTTAGTTAGCACGATTGTCTTTAATAAAAATAAAAAATCACGATTAATATTAAAAGGCAATAATATTTCGAAAACTTGAAACGATTTTTCTTGATTCCTTATTTTAGTGTATCATTTTAGCGACAGTTATTGCCACGTGATGCAAACAAATTAGCAATAAATAATCAACGATAACATCTTTTTTAGCCATCTGCGATTTATGATATTGTCACTTAAGACATTTTGTTTTTACAAATTACAAAGTAATCGTTTTAAGTAACGCGGTTCATCGTAATAAGTGCTGCGTAAATTGTTGCGTTAAAAGTATTACCACTGCTCATACAAGCGAAGCGAAAAGCTGAAAGCTGTGAAAAGTCATGTACGTTCTTGTACGAAAGGGTACTGGAAAGAAAGAAAGAAAGAAAGAAAGAAAGAAAGAATGAAAGAAAGGGAAAGAAAGAAAGAAAGAAAGAAAGAGTGTTTAAACATCTTCAAGAAAGATGATACAATTTTAGTGTAAACTTTTTCTACATCTTGTGAAATTTAGAAAGTTTCACAAGAAAAATACTTATATCTGTTTATTTAGTGTCGTTACTTCTATATCAATGAATCTGGTACTTTTTCCGGCTTGTAAAATCCTCCTTTGTTTACAAGGTGATAAAATCCTTTAAAAAAAAACTGTTTTTATTTTTTGTTTTTTCGTTTTTTGATACTTATTTTTCACTTACTCGGAATCCGTTTTATTTAAAAACAAGAGGCTTTCAGGTTAAAATGTTAGTGTGTTTAATCAGTTTGATTAATACACATGAGTTCGATCCTCACTGTGTGGCCCATCCAAAATTTGACATTTAATAGCACATCAAATGTTTACATATCGTAAAAGGCAGTCTACAACCAAAGCGATAATGTCAAAGTACATTTTTTTTCAGGTTGCAAACTCCGCTTAAAAAGACACGCTCTTTATTGAAATGCTTGTAAAATCAGGTTTAACAAACAGTTTTTTGGTTTTTTTTCTTAAGTTTTTAATTTTTTGCTTTTTGTATTTTTGTTCGATTAGAGTGGAGGGAATGTCGTTTTTAAATAAGGTGAATTAATAAAGGCTGGGAAATAACTTCTGTTGGTAATATAATCATTTAAAAAAAGAAGGTGATAGTATTATCGGAGCACTGGGATCAGCCCCGAAGAAAACGACGGTTTATTAAAATCATTTTCAGTAATGAGGAGTCTCCTGGTTTATTGTGATTTGCTACCGCATTGACTCAAGCTAAATTTACCGCTGACTACTGGTAAAAAAAAACGATAATAATAATAATAATAATAATAATAATAATAATAATCTACATACACCAAAGTCTTAACTTAAGAGCTAATACCAATTTGCATGTAATATCTGCATTTTTGGAAATGTTAGTAATTATTTAATTAGGAAAAAATGTTTTTCTAAGCATTAACCTTATTCCGATCACAAATGACACCAATGAAAAATCTGTTTGTAATAACGAGAATTTTCTTCCGCTACACTATTAGAGTTTTACGACCACATCACTTTAAAAAAAAAACGATTCTCATACGTTCACCGAAGTTAAGCAAATTCGAACCTGTTCAATATCTAGATGGGTGACTGCTTGGTTATCCCCATTGCCGTAAGCTCGAGTTCCAAATCCACCTGTGTTCGTTAAATTCAGTTACGCGCAAATAACATTTCGGAAAAGTAAGAATCCTCCCTCTTCTCCCCCATCTATGGGTTAATTAGTAAGACTTGTATCGCAAAAATCATTATCTAAAAAAAAAAATTCTTAGAATCTAAAGATATCTTCTAACATTAAAAAAAACTGCAAAGGGTTGACAAACCGTAAAAAACGAAACAATCAATCAAAAACTACCAGATATAAAGTTGGTCAAAAGACAGCAGTTAGTATAATTACGTGCTTCTAAAATCCATTTTACACACGTGGAATCATAGTTAGGAAAACTACATCATGTCTATTTTTTTTTTTTTTCAAAATAAAGATTTCTTTTTAATTTTGAATTCATTTCAAAAAATAAATATTAAATTAAAATAAAATAATATTCATTAGCAAAGAAATTATTGCACTATTACTAAGTCTCCGCAAAAAAAAGGAAGCTGTGGAGAGACATGTCAGTCGACGCCTTGAAGAGACATGCTACACAGAGATAGAGATAGAGAAAGAATTCTCCACAATTTATTTATTCCGTGACGAGATGGCATTTTAGCAACTACTTTTGCTACAAATTTGAAACTTGCGACTAAAATAGTTGTAAAATCTTCGATAACCCCAAATACTAAAACTCCTACATGATTTCTGATTATTATTATTATTATTATTATTATTATTATTATTAAAGCGTCCGCCTCCTCCACATGTACTGTCCATGTGAAGTTGTCGCCAGCCTTACATTAACTATCGTCACCAATATTCGCTGTCATTTCCTGGATCTGAGCCCACACGAGCAGGCCCCAAAACTGTTTTTTTTTAACCATCGAAAAGCACCCCCCTATTCTTTTTTGGTTCTTTTTACCTACTTTTAACCAACTTAAAGAAACATTCAAGAAGTAGTTTTTACTTCATCACGGATAATTATATATATATATATATATATATATATATATATATATATATATATATATATTAAATTAGGTTGTGTGTTGTTGTGTATCAGTCTATTAAGACTATCAATGCACAACTCAGACGGAGACGAAGTTTGCAAAATCCGTTTGCGAACGGAAGTGCAGGAGGACCGATTGGACGCTTCATCATTGTTGAGAGTTCGCTCATCGTCACCGAGTAAGCACTCGCTTACGTATTCCTCGCCACATACATATCTGAGTCCACTGTCTTCAATTTGGGTTGATCAACCCTCTGAGTCCTCTTCGCGACACCTACCTGTGGGTCCACAAATTCCGTCAACATTTTCCGCCCACACCGGTTTGAATACAGCCGGAGCAGGATCACAACAAACCGAGAAGAACCAAGGTAAGTAAAATCGATACACACCGGGGTTTAGTACCGCAACTGCTTTTTATTTTTCTTGATATCCTCCAAGAGGAATTTTTTTTTCCGATATTGTTAACGTCTTTTTTTCGCAGATTTTTTTTTCGAAGCCCTTAGGATAACCATCAAAAAACAACTTAAATAACTTTCTCTTTAACTTCATTGTAAACAATTAATGGCCTTCACGAGCGGACATAAAAGTTGCAAAATCATAGCCGAAACAATTTACATACCGCGCACTAATATATATATATATATATATATATATATATATATATATATATATATATATATAAATTCAGGAATTCAATTCACCCTGTGATAAGTCCCACTACCAGTCATCTTGATTATATTATTGTCAGTCGCATTAGGCATACATAGAAGCGCAAAAAAATGTAAATATCCAGTTCGCAAGTAACGCATTTAGTCTATAACAAATACGCGAGGAGGAGATGGGCGCCGCCAGACTACATCCACTTGGTTGAATCGCCTCCATTTCCTACGTATCTCTTTGTTAAGAATGAAGTTTCACTTCGAAATATTCTTCCCCAAAAAATCGCTTCTTTGTGAAACAAACTCCTGCGGGGATGTTTCCCCGAACACTACAGTTTTAATCTCTTCAATTTTAGGGTCCGTCACTATTTATTTTCACTTCATATCACACTCCTAATTTAGTAACCCTCTATCTTGAGAGGCTCTGAGCCTTGTACTGGGTTAACTTTGGTTAAAAAAATAACTGTGAAGTGAATTTCATTCTGTCTTTCTAAAAATTCCGATCTTTTCCAGGTTAAGACAAATTAAATAAGAGGGGGAGATAGACATTGCTAAATCCCTACAGCAAGAGACAAGACCCACCCATCAAGTATACCAGTCCGGATATCTTCAGTCTCGGATGATACAATCCTTTTCATAATATAAACAATGAGACGGCTTTGTGGTTAAAATAGCTGCGAATTTCCTGATAGTGCTAGAAATCTAGAATTTAGAAATCAGATTTTTAAGTAAGGTAGGGATCCTAAACTTGGCGCAATATAATCTTCTTTTTTTTTTTTAATTCTGGCTCGATACGAGACTTAGAAAACCATGAAATGAGAGAACAGAATTATCAGCCGATTAAATTTGTTTATATTTGTACCAAAATCATTTCTCGATCTTTCCTTCTTTCTTCTTTTTTCTTATGGCTTTTTTTTTTTCATTCTTTTTCTTCTTTCTTATTTAGTTGGAAATATAAGTTTTTTTTTTTTTTATATTCACTTACCTCATCCATTCATTCATGAATTCATTCATTCCGTCATTCGTTCGCTCGTTCGTTCGTTCATTCATTCGGGTTGTACTACTACGAGTCATTCATAAACTGATATCACGTGATCGATGCAGTATTTACGACTCATCACGCAAGAGGGAAAAAATTGATTTTTTTTTCTTCTCTTGGACCGACCACACATTTTCACAGTTTTTTTTTTTTATCAGAGCCATTGTTTGGTATTCTATAAAGAAATTCTTTTTTTTTCTGAACGAGTATCTTATTCTTTCTTTTATTTTTAAATCACAATATAATATTAATATATATATATATATATATATATATATATATAATCTTCTTTATTCTCAAGGCATTGGACAAAATCCCTTCGATGTCCAACGCTTATGTAGCATCATCGGCTAAACACTTAATTCTTAATCACTCATTTTTAATAAAACGATTTCGAACGATATGTTCCCTGGCCTTGCTATTTATTTATTAGTAGGACTACACTAACAGTAATTCTTTGAAATAATCCGAAACAAACCCATTTTAATGTTTTTCACAGACGAATTTGATTGATTGATTGATTGATCTATTCGTTTTCTACGGCTTATCAACCCTCTTGCAGGTTATTTAAAGCCAGAAAATATTTTTAGATCGTAAGAATTTTTTTTTAGGTAACAATGATTTCGCAATACAAGTCTTACTATTTAACCCATAGCTGGGGGAAGAATAAATGGATTCATACCTAATCAAAAATTGATAAACAAACGAGAAATTATAATGTGGGGGATAAATTCTACATTACAATCAATATATAAACTGAGCCCTCACTTTTTGGCCAGAGTCGTTTCTATATAAATATAATATAAATTCCATAGAATGCAAAGAAATCTAAAAGATATGCTAATGTAGCTAATCAGTATTTCATTGATTGATTGATTCGTTTTTTACGGCTTGTCAACCCTTTGCAGATTATTTAAAGCCAGAAAGTATTTTTAGATTGTACGATTTTTTTCTTTTTTCAATAATAATGAATAAGTGATACAAGTCTTGCTAATTAACCCATAGCTGGGGGAGAATAAATGGATTCATACCTAATCAAAATTTGATAAACAAATAAGAAATTATAATGTGGGGGAATCAAGTCTATATTACAATCAATACATAAACTGATCCCTCACTTTGTGACCCCGGTAGTTTCCATATATTTATATTCCATAGAATGTATATATATTTATATTCCATAGAATGTAAATAAATCTATAAGATATGGCAATGTTGCTAATCAGTATTTTATTGATTGATTCATTCATTTTTACGGCTTATCAAACCTTTGCAGGTTATTTAAAGCCAGAAAATATTTTTAGATTATAATTTTATATTTTTTAGATAACAATGATTTTGTTATACAAGTCTTACTAATAACCCATAGCTGGAGAGAGAAGTTGATTAATACCTTTCCCAATGTATATGCGCGTAATTGATTATAACGAACCCGATTGGAAATTGAACTCGGCTCTCCGATTACTATTTCCGAGCCATTATCCATTACGCCACCCGATATCCAAGCGGTCACTTGGTACTGACCAGACTCAACGTTGCTTAACTTCGGGGAATCGTACGGTGTTTCAACGTGATATGGCCGTACGCCATACGTTTTGAGATTTTACTGAGCAATTTCCCGCGTTCAACATCGATGTAAATCAAACAGGAATAAACGAATAGATTCAGTGCCGACACACTGGGTATAAACAGGCAAGTGACAGGCAAGTGACCTGGACATTGTTGAAATTATGACCCAGCCAGAAAATTTTGAAGAGAGAGAGGAGGATAATTAATGATATTGGCCGTGTCACCAACAATTAAATTTTCAATTTTAAACACCAAAGCAATGGTTATGCTCAACAAATACAGTGAAACCCGGATATAAGAGAGTTGTCGGGACCGGAGACGAAGTCTCTTATATCCGGGTTTCTCTTATATCCGGGTTTCTCTTATATCCGGGTTTGGTCTATTTTGTTTAGGTACGTATGGCTCTAATTTGGGATCAGAGAAAATCTCTCTTATATCCGGGTTTCTCTTATATCCGGGTCTCTTATATCCGGGTTACACTGTATCTAAGTAGGTTGCGTTTTCAATCCGTAGCAAATTTTTCAAATACATCTATTTTGAAACCAGCCTTAGGAGCTTATGAAAGGAAAGCGAGGAGGCCAACTAGAAACAGCAAAAAATTGATCCATTTTTTTTTTCATAATAAAAAATAAACTGGACAAAACCTTGAGAAAAACATTTAACTGTTTGAACCCTGACCGCCGCTTTACCGATGGTAGAGAAAAATGACTTAATGTCCAGCCTCCGGTTGAACGGTGGTTAAAGACTTGTAACCATTTTTATATCTACCGTGAAACAATACATACCAATTATTTGAGCGTCCTGGGTATGATTATAAACTACATCCGCGTCCTGGGTATGACTATAAACTACATCCGCGTCCTGGGTAAGATGATGAACTGCGTCCAACAGCAGGGCCTCTGATCAGGAGGTTTTGAGGAGTGTGGAACCACCTATTATTACTGGTGTTCCCAGGTCCACCCTGATCCGGGGTGGTAGCACCTGTTAAGGTCCCATCTATAGGTAAATAGTTAACCCCCAAACTGGTGTCAAAACCCGATGAAAATGTAAAAATAGGTTTTAATACCAGAAATACTTTGTAAAAAATTATTACCAGCAATATATTTTTGAAAAAAAATATTATCAGCAATACGTTTTTGAAAAAAAAAATATTACCAGCTATACATTTACGAAGAAAAAATATTACCTGAGATAGAATTTTGAATAAGAAATATTACCAGAAATGCATTAAAAAAAAAAAAATTACCGTCAATAAAAATTTTGTCGGCATTAAATAACCCATTCAGGTTGATAAGCCGTAAAATAACACAGACCAAATAAAAAACAATTATTTGCGAATTTTGACTCAGGATCTCAGGCCGAAGGGTTCAAATTGTTCAGAAAACAGGGCTCAAAGGAATAAAGGAATTGGTATATCTTTTATAACACTGTTTACTTTTTTTTTAAAATAAATTTCACCCAGTACAAAACACGTGAGACATCGGTTGAACGGTGGTAGAGAAAAATGGAGTAATGCCCAGCCACCGGTTGAACGGTGGGGAAACACTTACGTCCTGTTTTGCTATTTGTTGTCTTATTTTGAAGAAATCAGAAAAGCTTCTACTGGACATAAAGTAGGGGATCGGTTTCCTATTGTCATTGAATACTAAACTGATCCCCCTAGTATTACTGCATATTAACCCTTAGAGCCCTGACAACCGCCTTACCGGTGATAGAGAAAAATGACGTAGTTGCCCAGCCACCGGTTGAACGGTGTAGTGAAAAGGATTTAATGTTCAGGTACGGGTTGCACGGTGGGTAAACACTTGTAACTATTTTTATATCTACCGTGAAACATTACATACTAATTATTTGCGAATTTTGACTCAAGAGCTCAGGCTGAAAGGTTCAAATTGTTCTGGAAAGCAGAGGTCAAAGGGTTAAGAAATGTTCAATTTATTTTAGAAAATAACTTGCTTTATTTATTTATTTTTTTATTTTTTTTCTCAATAATTTAGGTATTTATTCAGTCTTTTGAATCATCTGAACATACATTTAAATTATCAAAGCACCAGAGATTATGGCTTACCCAACACTCAGGCTCAGCGTATGAGTACCTAACCTAATTCACGTACAACTTTGAAAAGGAGGAGCATGATAATAATATTGAAGGCCCAATACCTATTTTCAAACACCAAAAACAGGCCCACGGCCACATAACGTTGAAACACCGTATCTCGTAGGATCACCGAAGTTAAGCAACGTCGAGGCTGGTCAGTACCTAGATGGTTTACTGTTGGGAATACGAGGTTTTCTGGGCTTGGATGTGCAAGTGGTGTAATAGATAATGGCTCGTAATTGTTAATCGGAGAACCGAGTTCTAATTCCAGTTGTGTTCGTTAGAATCACATACGCGGAAATGGTTGAATGCTGTAAAAAACGAATCAATCTAAC
This sequence comes from Acanthosepion pharaonis, assembly GCA_903632075.3. NCBI lineage: Eukaryota > Metazoa > Mollusca > Cephalopoda > Sepiida > Sepiidae > Acanthosepion > Acanthosepion pharaonis. The sequence continues at coordinate 161,260 of CAHIKZ030001405.1, forward strand.
ACCAAATCAATGATTACGTTTGACAAATTTTTAAGTTTCTTGCGCGTTCAAACAGAAGCTACCTTTATAAATACATCAACTTTAATCCAACGCCGGGATTTTGTAGTAGAAAAAACGCGAGTCTATCAGGAAACAAAAATTGACGCAATTTTTCCTCAAAGAGAAACTAGCCTTGAACAACGAACCACAGAACTACACCCTTGTGCAAATTAATTAGAAAAAAAACGAATAATTCCGTTATTATTTTCTTTTTTCGTATATTTCCAATGAAACATGACCTAGTGCACGTATTAGTACTTCGTATGTCCATTCCACGAAATGGGTCCTTGTAAGCTGTCCGCAGATTATCGATTGGATTTAAATCAGGAGAGTTTCCGGGCCAGTCTATAGTACTTTGACTTACTCACTGGTAATGCTTGCCAGTGTGTTCGTGCAGCGTTACAATTGTCATACGCCTCCTTAGAGTAAAGCCCATCACAGACAATTGTCGTAGGACAACTAATCGACAATCGAGATAATAGAGTCTGGGTGTGATAAAAATCTGATGCAATCACGGATCACGCAATATATATAAAGGCCAAACATTTTTCATCACACACCTCGAAAATAGATTCATATTGCTGCACACCACTTCAAAAAGCCTAATCTGAGGAAAAAACAGAAATCGATTACACCCTGTCAATCCAGTAGGTCTAAAACTGACTATATGGTGAAAGAAAGGAAACTAAAGCGGTTGTTTCAATTAATTTGCACAAAGGCATATATACTCCTGTCTTGAAAGTAAGTCTGATCGATTTGATAAGGTCAAACAATCTTTTGTTACCTGCAGCAAGGAATGACTTTTTAAAAAAATGTAACGCCTCCAATACGAAACTGTTCTCTTTTACTCGTCCAAGAATTTTACTTTCCATTAGCATGGCTGATGCTAACCACCATGGGACTGAGGCATTGCGCCTTCTTGGACTAACGTTTTCCGTTGACATGAAGTAGAAAGACAATATCGAATCAATTGCTAAGTCTGCTGCTAAGAAATTTGGTTCACTGTGTCATGTTAGACGATTTTTCTCTCCAGAATCTATCTTACATATTTATAAGTCTCCCAACCGTCCTTACTTTAAATATCACTAGTGGTCTGGTGCATCTGCAATATATTTAGGGATTCTTGATTCAATAAAAAGAAGAATCTGCAATGTTATTGGTCCTAACCCGTCATCTCAGTTTCATTCTTTTTCCCGCTACCGCCGTAACGTAGCTTCCCTCTGCCTTTTCTATAAACACTTTCATGGTAATTCTTCTGATGAACTCTATTCTATGTTATTTTATTCCTTACTCCACAATTTGGGCATATGGGAACTTGTTAGGACTTCATAGAGATTTTGAGGTATAATGGCAAGTAAGAATCTGGTGTTTTGGTGTAAGGAATACTGTTGTATGTTTAGGTCAGTAATTGTGGCTAGCTAAGTTTAAGATAAGAGAGATTGAAGACCAGCTTTTTCCTATCCCTCTTTTTTTCGCCTTGTGACACATTTTTTTTATTATCAAAATTTAATATTACCATAGTTCCCTATGTATAATATGCAATCCTTTTTTAAAATAATAAGCAAAATTAGGGGTGCGTATTATGCACAGCTACAAAAAATCTGTAAAAAATTTCCGTTTTATAGGTCGATTTTAGATGCAAAATGACTACTCACCACAAACCTACGACAATTTGACACTCAGCGATTGCGACCCGATAAGGATGTCAAATACAATCATATGTACCTAACAATACTTATAAATGTAAAATGAAATAAGAATTATCATAAAACTAAATTGGAATAATATTATTCTATGTTTAAAAGCATTAGGAAACTCTTACTTTAATGAAATTGGACAGGTACAATTTATAGGGTTTGATTACCAAAAAGGGTGCGTATTATGCATGAGTAGAAGCATTTTTCTACACTTTCAGCACAATTCTAATGGTGCGTATTATGTGCGAGGACGTATTATGTATGAAGAATTACGGTAATTAGAATTATATTATTCTATGTTTAAAACCATTTTTTTTAATAAGATGGTAATCGGAGGGCGTAATGAATTTGGAGATTACCAAACAAGTATCTTACCTCTCCTCGATCTACTCTAAGACAAACAATATGGCTTCCGTTTTGCCCGGTCTACAGCTGATGTGCTTACGACCATCACTGAATATGTATATCAAGCTCTTGATAATAACGGCGAAATTCAAGGTGTGACTGTACACATCTCGAAGGCGTTTAATAGGGTTTGGCATGTTGGCCTTCTCCGTAAGCTTCATGGCTACAGTATTAAAGGACAATTATTTGATTTAATTTAATTATTCCTATCAAATCGTGAAATGGAGGTTGTTCTGAATTGTTTCTCTTCCAGATCTTTTCATACGAACGCAGGTGTTCCCCAAAGGCTCTATTCTGGGTCCTACACTGTTTCTGATCTTCACCAATGGTCTTCCTGGTGTCATCAATTCCCAAGTAACCATTTATGCAGACGACAAAATCATTTACTCCTGTCTCAATAGTAAAGCCGGCATGACTGACAAAGTTAAACTGGCCGCTGTTCCCGAAAAGAACTCACGTCGTTAATTGGGGCAGGAAATTTGTAAATTTTAAAGCCTCCAAAATTAAACTGCTCTTATTCAACGACCACAGTGAAACTTTCCTGCATACCATCAGCATGGTTGATGCTCGGCTTCGGGAGAGACCCTCATCGCGCCTTTTTGGCCCCGTGTTTTCGACTGACTTGAGGTGGAACCAATACATTGAATCAATAGCTGCATCTTTTGCAATGAAACTTGCTTCTCTGTGTCGTATCAGAAGGTTTTTCTCGTCAGAGTTCATCTTACACATTTACAAATCTACCCTTCGTCCGTGCATTGAATACTGTTGCCATATCTGGTCCGGTGCCCCTCCTGTTCCTCTCTAGGTTCTCGTCAAAATCCAAAGAAGGATCTGCAATGTAATCGATCCTGACCTGGCATCTCGACTTCAGTCTCTTTCTCACAGACGTGATGTGGCTTTCCTCTTTCTTTTCTACAAATATTTTCATGGCAACTACTCTGAGGACCTTTTATCCCTGGTGCCCGGACTACATAAATTTAAGCGTGCTACTTGATTGGCATCTAGGTCCCACCCTTTTACCGTTGAAATAGATAAATGTAACCGCCCCTTCTACTTCAACAGTTTCTTTTCTTGCACTTTCCGACAATGGTACTTCTTTCCCCTTAAAAAATTAAAAAAACAAAACAAATGACGTCACACATTACGAAATGGACAAAGTCCGACAATTATTTTAAGACATTTTTATGTTTATACATTTTATTTATATAATAAAATAATTGTCAGACTTTGTCCATTTCATAATTTGTGACGTCATTTGTTTACATTTGATACGCCATGAGCAGATATGAATGTACTTGAGAGATTCATGGAAGATTGAAGTTTAAATACAGTAAAATCGACCTTGCCAACCGAACGCTCCTTCGTGGCCAAATCGGTAAAGGCACGTCAAGCTAAATGACGGTTCCGTATAGGATACATGTTCGAATTCTGTCGGAGGACGAATGTTTTCTATGACAATTTCTTGGACATTCATGCCGGTAAATGTTGTTTAATACTGTTTATTATAAACAGAGCATTTACTTAAATATTTGTATCTCTAAAAGAATGTATAAACATAAAAATGTTTTTAAAATAATTGTCGGACTTTGTCCATTTCATATAATAAATATATATATATATATATATATATATATATATATATATATATATATATATATATATATATATAAATATAAAATATAAAAATGAAGAGAAAGAAAAAGAGAAGAGATTTAGAAAATCTGAAAACCATCCTCCATATTAACTCTTTAATAAGGAAACATATTGTTTTCTATTTTCAAATGTAAATATCTTCATCTAAAGTTACCGAACCTACCCTGTTTCATCCGTTAGGTATTCATCATACTGGACTTTGTAGATGTCGCTATGTCTACACTTGCGCACGAAACGAGAGGCGCTGGTAGTTTCAAAATCTTTTGAAAGAATATTTTTGAAAAGTGTATTTTTGAAAGTATATTTTTTTTTCGGTCCAGCCAAATTGATTTGTATTCTTTTTCTTTTTCTCTCCATCACCTTTGACCCTGACTATTCCACATTCTTTCAAATTTCAAACTCTTCATTCAAATCCAGTCGGATGAAATCGTAACGGATGAAACACGTCGGAATACCTTTTTCCAAATTTTTATATTATATATATATATATATATATATATATATATATATATATATATATATATATATATTACAGCAATAAAACAAAAAAAATAACTCAACAAAGAATCTGTATTTTTCTTTTTCTCTAAATCACCTGATATCTATGTTGATCAAAGTTTTTTTTTTTGTTAAAAAAATAAATGTGCTGTGTTAAAATAAAAAACATTTGAGCCATTGAGGATCAGTTTTAATAATTAATATTACTAGGATCCACCTGAATTATATACCAACTGATCGATTACCTGTACTATATATATATATATATATATATATATATATATATATATATATATATATAAGCAAATGTAAATGGATATAGATCCGACAGAATGAAGAAAAATTTGGAAAAACAAACCAAAAATCATTAAATGCAATTATATTTGTTTAAAATGAATGAAATGTCGACGTCTGAAAGACGGTTTAATAAACCTATTTCAGGACAATTATTCATTAAAATACAGGTTTCATTAAATTTGAAACGTCAGACGTCGTATTTCATTCATTTTATTTGCAAATATAATTGCATTTAATGATTTTTGGTTTTTTTTTTCCAAATTTTTTCTTCATATATATATATATATATATATATATATATATATATATATATATATATATGTAGATCTGATGAATTGGATCTTGATTACGATTCCGGTGTAATAAATTATAACCATGAATATTAGTGTTTCAGCCTTTTATATTATATTCTTACTCTATCCTGGACATTGAGTTCTGAGGGGATTCTATCCTTTTTGGGAATTTTATATATATATATATATATATATATATATATATATATATATATATATATATGACCACTAATATTATCAATTTCTCTCTCTCTCTCTCTCTCTCTCACTATATATATATATATATATATATATATATATATATATATATATATATATATATATATCTCGATCAGTTTGCTCTATAACTCAATGCACAAAAAAAAAATTTAAAAGAAAATATTCTTCTCATTCAGTTTTTTTTAGGCTTACCCATCATACTCTCCTTTTTTTCCTTTCTTTTCCATAATCCCCCCCTCTGTCACATCTGTTTAAAAGTGCCTGTCCACTCGTCACTTTTCTACTTCCCCTCCTTCTCTGATATTTTCTCTCTTCCTTTCCCTTCCCACTGTCAATCTAATATATTATATCAGTCCTGTCTATTATCTTCATTCACTAAGAGACTTTGGTCTGAAGCGTGAATATCTTCGATATTCATGAAATAAATTTTAACCAAAATAAATACTTATGGTTTTCTTCGTGATTATTATTATTATTATTATTATTATTTTCTTTGATTTCTGGCGTTTACACATTTCTTTCCGGGTCCCGCCCAGGGACCTAAGGTTAGAAATGGCATCATGACACTTTCAACTGACAAAAAAAGAAAAAAAAAATTACATAGATAAAGCCCTTCGTAAAGTGTGGGCTGTACTTGTCAGAACAATTTTTTGTATCTCCTTGAGGCACGGATTTCCAGGAATCCCTTCAATTAGTCTACTGCAATCTTTTCCCTTATTATTATTATTATTATTATTATTATTATTATTATTATGTTCTGTAGTCTACATTGAGCTCTCCCTGGATTAATATCCTCCTTGAAGTCATCCCTATCAGTCAAAAACGCGTAATACTTATATATATATATATATATATATATATATATATATATATACGGGCCGAATTTTTTTAAGTCTCCCCTCTTAATTTGATACTGAAATATATTTGAGTGTTGCATGCATATGTGGGAAAGAGAGAAGTAGAGAGACGGAGAGAGAAGTAGTAGACATAGAGAGAGAGAAGCAGAGCGACAGAGAGAGGGATACATAAACAATGAATGTGTTACGCTTGTTAACGATCAAAGAAAGGATATTACATAAAAAATGAATTAGATACAAGGCAACAGAGGTAGTCATGATAGAGGGATAATGTTAGAAGGATTATCGTGGTTTTATTTTATATATTTCTTGGGGAAAGGGCTTCTTGGAGAGGCTGATAAATTTTCAGTAATTGTCCGTGTAGTTTTTAATTGCGCGTATATCTGTGAGTGAGTGTGTGTGTGTGTGTGTGTGCGGGCGCGCTTGAGAGAGAAAGAGAGCCTTTGAGAGAGAGAGAGGGGGGAGGGGGGGGTCGGCGGCGGAGTAATAGAGAAATAGAAATAAACAAAAACAGGAACGAACGAATAAATGGAAAATAAAATCAAAATTGTAAAGTCACAGGAGCCACTCAAAGTAGAGGGCTGCTGTTAACTCGTTAATAAGAATGAGGTGCGTGTCATTACACGGTAAGAAGCTTTTGATTTTAAATACAAACTGGAGGAAAAGTTCTTGGTAGAAGTAATTTCTTTATTTCATCGATGGGGGAAGGACTTCTTACTTTTCTGAGTAATTTTCAGCACCCCCTCATAAACTGATGGGATTGTAAAACCGTGTGCATGTAGCTGTTGATTGATTGTTTTTTACGGCTTATCAACCTTTTGCAGGTTATATAAAGTCAGAAAATATATTTTTTTTATATTCTAATGATTATTTTGGTTTGGGCGATAATTATGATTTTGTGATACAAATCTTACTAGTTAACCCATAGATGGGGGGAAAGAGATGGATCTCTATTCTTCCCAAGTGTATTAGCGCGTAAGTGAATATAAGGTACTCAAAGGCAATTGGAGCTCGACTCTAAGATTTAAAATTTCGAGCTATTATCGATTACGCCATCCTTAGATCCAAGCTTACAACACCCAAGTAGTCGCTCATGTAGGTACTGACCAGGATCAACGTTCGGTGTTTGTAGTGGGGACCGTTGTTTCAATGTGATTTGACCGTAAGCCCAAACCATGAACATGACCCGAGTTTTCAGGTCGATGTTTGGATTTTGTAACTAAATAGTACACCAAGCGCAAAAGCCTTTGTATTTACTGCTATACTAAATTTATTGTAAACTAGCTTACAAGTCACCCTTCAAGCAGATTTTACGCTTTTCGTCCTTTGGCCTTTTGCCTTTAGAATCCTATGCACGCAAAAGTTATAAGAATTTGGAAATAATAAAATTATTTTATCTGTATTTGACACCTTAATTCGGCCAAATCTTTCTTCGTATACGCAACCGAACTCCGTGGTTTTATTTTTCGCGCAATTTTTATTTTCTTTTAAAATCACCATTCTTTATGATCCCTTCACATAAAGGCACTCTTAAAATACATTTGGGAACCTGAACTATGTAACATTTTCAATACGTTACTGTAGGCGTGCTAGAAACAGAAAAAGAAACATATGGGCAACGTACCGTGCTCCGCTTAAATTTTAATTACGGTTTTATTAGACGGTAATGTTAATTGCGATGAAAAGCGAAATTAAAGTTAAACCTTTAATAAAGAATTGTTTTGTAAACCTTTCAATCTGCTCGATATTTAAATTTAACTCTAAATGAGTTATTTATTTAATTTTTAATCGCGTGTAACTACAGTAGTTACTTCAGGTTTTTTATCATTCGACAAGATGGAAAAACGAACGGACGGACGGACAGACACACGTACACTGCGCTTTATTTATATAAATGATCCATACTAGATTTTATAGAATTCAGTAACTCCACGTTCATTTTAATGATGGCTTTAGCGCAGTTGCTTTTACTTACTTCATTCTAATTTCAGATGATAGATTCTGTTTAGGTTTATGTGGAACCCAGAATTCTTAAAAATTAGTCCGATTCAAGCAATCATTTTAATTATTACAATTTTCAATTACAGAAGAATTTAAGATTTATAAGTATTGTCACGTGAAAACGTAGCCTGCTCGAAATCGGAAATTGGCTCTCTGAGCCGTTATCCATTACACCACCCGCACACCCAAGCTTACAGACGCTAATATTCCCAAGCGGTCACCCATCTAGGTACTGACCAGTCTTGACATTGCTTCACCTCTGTGTCTATACGAAACCGATGTTTCAATGCGATATGGTCGCAAGACTATTGTACCATCAGTATACCCAAGCTTACAGCCAATGGTATTCCCATGTGGTCACCCATTTGGTTACTGACCAGACTCGACGTTGCTTAAGATTGGTGATCATACGAGAACAGGCATTTCAAAGTGCTATGGCCGTAAGTGGCGTGTAGCTGCTTGTTTGTGTGTGTGTGTGTGGAGGTCGTGTGCGTGAGAGAGAGAGAGTAAGATGGAGAGAGAAAAAACAAAATGGAAAAAAAACCGGATTAAAAACGAAAGACGTAATCATTAATCATGTTCATTAATCTCATTTAATCTTAACGCTATTTAACACGACAGATTAAAAAAAAGTGGATCGACATTTGATTCATTTAAAAGGGCAAAGAATTCTCTTTCTTTCCCTCCTCCTTCTCCTTCTTTCTCTCTTTCTCTCTCTTTCTTTCTCTCCTCCCTCTTCTTCTGTCTCTCTCTTTCTTCTCTCTCTCTCTCACTCACTTCCTCTCTCATAACAAGATTAAAGCCAAATACTTATATAACTATAGCATCACACTGCAGAATAAAATCATTCTTCACTGGGAGAGAAGACGCCATTTGCCATATGCCAAAGTACTTAGAATTTTCGCTCTCCGAGTATAAGACTACAGGCCATATTATTTTGAAACACCGGTTGCCGTATGGTCACCGAAGTTAAGCAACATCGAGGCTGGTCATAAACTAGATGGGTGACCACTTGGGAATGCTAGATGCAGTAAGCTTAGATATACAGTTGGCATAATGAATTTACAGACATAACACGTTGAAACACCGGTTTCCGTACGAATCACCGAAGTTAAGCAACATCGAGGTTGATCATAAACTAGATGGGTGACCACTTGGGAATACTAGATGCTGTAAGCTTAGATATACATTTGGTATAATGAGCTTACAGGCATAACCCGTTAAAACACCGGTTGCCGTACGGTCACCGAAGTTAAGCAACGTCGGAGCTGGTCAGTATTTAGTGTGGCTGTGTTTATAGTTCATATTATTGAAATTCACATGGAGACCTACCATAATTTATCAGTAACATACTGGATGATAATGCAAATAGCCTCATCCACATGTAAAAAAGGCCCAAAATGATGGAAGCATTATTAATAAAAAAAGAAAAAAGCTAACACTAAATAATATCAACTATGAACACGGCCAAAATTGGCTGACCCTGTTTGGAAAATAGACTATACCTATAACTCCTGATACATACATAAAACAATTTATACATTCAGTTAAAAGTAAAAATAAAATCAACTCTGATAATAAGTAAAAGAATAGCCGAAAGCGCTCAGTCATACAAACCATTTGGTCAGTTTTTACATTTATTTATGTTCAGAAAACAGGAAAATTACCAGAACACAAGAAATATTAAATAAAATGCATTTTTGTGGTTTTGTCTGTCGTTTTGTTAAATAGGATATTATATATATATATATATATATATATATATATATATATATATATATATATTAATTAGAAAATTCTAATATATATATATATATATATATATATATATATATATATATATATATATATTCCAGGTGTAACAGCAAATTGCCCAAATGGTTAACAGTAATAGATAACAGATAAGGAACTCGTAGTAATGAAATGTTTAATATGTAAAAAAACACTAAACTCATTGAGTTTCTTTTTTCCAGACGTTTAATCATCTTGACATCATTTGTCGTAAGAATCACTGAAAATCGCTTTGTTCAGCTAGATAGAGAACAGGTTAAAATTGTTTTATGTCAGCCCCACTCTGTTTCCAATTGAGTAATGGTGAGAAGAAAATGATCATTCGGGCCTAATGTAATGGTACCAACATTCATACTCTGGCTTCCATATTTAATGTCTATTCACAAACCATAAATAGAACGGTGAATAAGTTTTAAAAAAGAGGGAACAGTAGAAAGACAAAGTGGATTAGGAGGTCACAACAGCAAGAGGGATCATCATTTCAATATTTATATAAAGAGATAAAAGATCCGCTGGTGGATAAGAAAACCCTTTCACTGTTGAAACTGTTAAATGTATATTAATCTTCTACTCCAAAGCTTCATATCTCGCACCTCTCGACTGTGGAACTCCCTTCCCTATTCCTGTTTCCCTGATAGCTATAATCTCCAGCTATTCAAGTGTAATGTCAATCGACATCTCCAGTTGCCTTGATCTATCCACTATCCTTTTCCTCATCCTTTCCTCTATCACTACTATCTACTCTCGCTCCAAATCTTCTATAATATTTGCGTGCTAGTGGCTTCCCATTTCACCTTGGGGTGAAATGGTTTTAAAAAAATTCCGGGAAACATGTAAGGCAGCTTGTTCACTCCAGGGCAGAAAGTTAATTGGGTAGAGCTGGCGAAGTTTATCTTGAATACGTAGAAAATGGTTGTGAAAAATATATATATATATATATATATATATATATATATATATATATATATATATATATGAACTGTATTTCAGTTCTTCATGAGCTTCCGATCCTTAGCTATAATTAATTAATGATAAACGTGTCATTTTTATTTATGATCGATTTCATCACGTTTCTTTTGTCAAGCTTGAAGAGTAATTATATATTCTTATTGCTCAAAGTCGCGTCCAATAGCGTTTTTAAAAATCTTAGAGAATTCCAGTAAGATATCTTTAATCATTTCTATGATACAACGGTTCAAAATTTAGTCTAACAAGTGGAAATTTCTGCTCTTATACCCTGTAACTCTATTGTATTATTCTAACGGTTATTTGGTGAGCGATAATAGTTGTTTCAAAGTATTCTTGAGGCAATTAAGTGGATATAATTGTGGATCCGAATGCAGTTTTCTGGTTATTTTATCATGTTGTTTGTTAACTCTGTTTTTAGTTGCTTTGTTATTTGTCGTTGTTTGTTAATGTTGCGCTTAATTGGGTTTGTGTGTGCGTTCGTAATTTGTTAATTTTATTTATTAATTGCTTTTTTATTGATTT
>CAHIKZ030001405.1:177500-182500 GCA_903632075.3 Acanthosepion pharaonis
AATGGTTAGGAAGCTTGTCTCACTAGAACAATTACCAAAAAAATTAATTTCTCACTTTGAAATGTTTAAGAGGCGAAGTAATTAAATTTTGAGCCTGGTCAAAAAAAAAAATGTTTTAATGTTACGGATTTATAATGGTTCGGAATTGTTAATTTAACATTTAAAAGCCAAGTTCCAATTCCAGTCAGGTTCATTGTATTGGAAAGCGCAAATAGCCTAAGGAAAGGTATGAATCCAACTCTTCTTTGTGAAAAATTATATTTTTTAGTCTTAAAGCTGATTTACTTCTGCTATAAAGGACGATAACTCAAAATACGATTGAGTTACTTCCCTTGTCTTGGAAGGTGATCGCGGCTCTTCAGAATTAAACAGACACGCATGTGAAATTTATGGTTTCAATCCAAACAAATCCTTGCTTTTCTCAGACAGTAAATGAATAAAGTTGTTTTATTATGTGTTAAAACACACTTGCCTTTTATTTTTATTCGTTTTTGTTCAGCCTAACAGACTGGGATATAGCAGAGCTAATTAGTAAGCCTTGTATCACGATTGGTGTTTACGTCAAGGACCATCTCCCACTGGCTAGAGAGTTGTCTTTCGAATCGCCAGACTTTTCGTACATGTCTCTCCGGCAATCTCTTCTCAATGCTGTAAGCTATCTCTTCTTCCTTTATCGCTCTCCATCCTCTCAAGACTGTGGAATAATCGATAGCATTTCTGACAGTATAAACAAGGCTCTCTCTCTTTCTCCATCCGTTTGCTCACATATTAGTGTTTGGCGATTTTAACGCCCATCATACCAAGTGGCTTAAGAATGCTACTACTGACCTTGCAGGCATTCAATCACTTAATTTTTCTGTTTCTCAATCCCTCACGCAGATAATTAACTTCCCCCTCGTTTTGACTACAACCGGGAAAGTAAGGCCTCTCTTCTCGATCTATGTTTTACCTCCATCCCCGAGTCCTGTAGTGCCACGCAGCTCTGCCCTCTTGGCAACTCTGATCATGTTGTAGTGTCTATCAACATCTCCTTCAACTCCACCCCCTGCAAAGAACCTCCTACCTCTAGAACCTCGTTCTGCTATCAACGAGCTGACTGGGACTCGTTCCGTGATTTCCTCCGCGATGTCCCCTGGGATGTTGTCTTTACGCTCCCCGTTCAAGAATGTGCTTCTGAGGTCTCCTCCTGGGTTAAAGCTGGAATCGACGCTTTCATCCCCTCAAGGAAATATAAGGTCAAATCGCGCTCCTCCCCTTGGTTCTCCGCTGCTTGCTCAGCCGCCATTGCCCATAGGAACCACTTCTTCCACCTATATCGTAGCGACATGTCCGACTGCAATAGACGTCTCTTTGCCTCCGCCCGTAACGAGTGTAAGCGTTTCCTCAACGAAGCTAAGTCACTATTTGCTGCTCGAATGAAGGAACGTATTGCATCTCGCAAATTCGGATCCAAGGATTATTGACGTCTCTGCAAGGGCATACTTAATAGTAAACCCTCTATACCTCCTTTGTTTAACCAGTTTGAGGTCCGTACCTCCTCTGCCGACAAGGCTGAATGCTTTGCTCGGAAATTTTCATTCAATTTAACGCTCGATTCTTCCGGTGTACCTATAAACGATTTCCCTCTTAGAACTGAGGCCTTATTGAGCGGGGTTGCACATAACCCTTGTCTTGAAGAAATGTGCGTCTGAACTGGCGGTCCGCCCTCTCCAAATTATATAACTACTGCCTCAAGAAATCTTGTTTTCAAGACTTCTGGAAGTCCTCATCCATTGTTCCTGTCTTTAAGAACTCTGGCGACCCCTCTGACCCTTCTAATTACCGTCCTACCAGTCTCCCACCCCTCTTCGGCAAACTCTTCGAAGCTTTAATCAACGCCGAAGTGGTTAACCACTTTACATCCCATGATCTGCCCTCAGAAAAGCAATATGGTTTCCGCTTTGCCCGATCTACAGCTGATGTGCTTACGGCCATCACTGAAATTGTCTACCAAGCTTCAAAATAACGGAGAAGCTCGTGCCGTGGCCCTAGACATCTCCAAAGCGTTTGATAGGGTTTGGCAAAAGTTTTTCTTCGCAAGCTCAGGGTTATGGTATTACAGGTCGATTGTTTGACTTAATACAATCATTCCTGTCAAACCGTGAACTGAAGGTCGTTCTCAACAGATTCTCCTCCAGCTTCTATCCCACGAACGCAGGTTCCCCAAGGCTCCATCATAGGCCCGACTCTGTTCCTTATCTTCATCAACGATCTTCCTGGCGCCATAGATTCCCAAGTAGGCATCTACCCGGACGACACTACAATTTACTCTTGCCTGAAAAAAAAATCTAGTGTCGCTGACAAAACTAATCTGGACCTCCAATCGGTTGTTAATTGGGGCAAGAAATGGCTAGTTAACTTTGACGCCTCAAAAACAAAACCACTCTCTATTACTCACGACAGAGAGCCTCCCCTCCCCATTAGAATGTGTGACGCTCAACTTCTCGAGAGCACCTCTCTGCGGCTGCTCGGTCTCACATTGTCTGCTGACCTGAGATGGAACAAATACATTGAGTCAATAGTTTTGTCCACCGCAAGGAAAGTTGGCTCCCTGTGACGCGCCAGGAAATTTTTCTCACCGGAGTCAATCCTTCAAATCTACAAATCAACCATTCGCCCTTGCATGGAGCATTGCTGCCATATATGGTCTGGAGCCCCTACTGTTTGCCTCGGGGTTCTTGATAAAATCCAGAGACGGTATGCAATATAATTGGCCCTGATCTGGCATCTCGTCTGCAGTCGCTCTCCCACAGACGTGTCGTCGCCTCTCTCTGTCTTTTTTACAAATACTTTCATGGTAATTGCTCCGATGAGCTGCTTTCGCTGGTTCCCAGACTTCATGAATTTAAGCATTCTACTAGGCTGGCATCTCGCTCACACCCTTTCACTGTTGAAAGTGTTAAATGTAGCCGTCTCTTCTACTCCAATAGCTTCATATCTCGCACCTCCCTTCCCTTTTCCTGTTTCCCTGATAGCTATAATCTCCAACTATTCAAATGTAATGTCAATCGACATCTCCAGTTGCCTTGATCTACCCACTATCCTTCTCCATATCCTTTCCTCTATCACTCCTATCTGCTCTCGCTCCAAATCTCTCTGTAACCCCTTGCGTCCTAGTGGCTTCCCGCCTTGCTTGGGGTGAAATGCTTAAAAAAAAAAAAAAAAAAAAAAAAAATTTTTAATTAAATATATAAATTATAAAATCAATTTAAGGGACAAATTTTGTGAATTTTTCAAGAATAGAAAAATTATAATTTAAAAAATTAAATTGTTGAAAATAAAATTTATTTTATTTTATATTTTGAAAAATTTGTTAAAAAAATAAAAAAGTGAAAAAATATTTTTTATTTTCTTTAAAAAAAAATCCAATTTCAAAATATTAATTTATTGTTTACATAAAAAAAAAAATAAATAAAAAAAATAAAAAAAAATTAAATTATTTATAAAAGTCAATAAAAAAATTAAACCATAAAAAAATAAAAAAATATAAAATTAAAATTTTTTTATTTTGGATAAAAAATTGAATAAATTTAAATTTAATCATTTAAAAAATTTAAAAATAAACAATTTGCATTTAGAATTGTAATAGAATAGTTAAATTCTTTTTTTTATTTTCATATCATTTTTTTCAATAAATTTAACAAAAAAAAAAAAAAATTATTATATAAAATTAAAAAATATTTATTTTTTTCATTATGATGATTTTCAATTTATTGTTTGCATAACATATTTTTATAATTATTATTTTTTTTGTTAATTTTTTGATTAAATTTTTTTTTTTAAATAATGGAAAAAAAAAAAATAAAAATTTTTAATAATTTAATTTACTATTTAAATAATTTATTTTTTTTTTTAAATCATTTTGCTGTTAAGAAACATTCATTTAACAAAGAGATAGAAAGAATATCATTTTCAAAAAAATAAAATTATTATAAATAATTACAATAATTATTAAAAAGATAAATTTAAAAATACATTAAATTTTTAGATTTTTTTTTTAAACTTTTTAAAATTTTAAAAATAAAATTCAAAATTTATTAAAAATTTTAAAAAATAAAAAATCAATTATAAAAAAAGATAAATGAATAAATTTTTATTTTTAACAAATTGTATAGATTTTTTAATAAATTTAAAGCATTGGAAAAATTAAAAATTAAAATTTCAAAAAAACAACTAAAAAAATTTTTATTTATAAAATAAAATTTTATTTAAAAATCAAAAAAAATGAAAATTCAAAAAAAAGTAATGATCAAAATTTTATAAACAAAACAATACACAATTAAATAAAAATTTGATTCATAAAATATGATATATTTAAAAATTTTTTTTCATTTTTATTTGATTTTTTTATCATAATTTAAAAAAAATTTAAAAAAAAAAAATCAAAATTTTTTTTTTTATTTTAATTTTTTTTTTTAAATTAAAATCCAATGTAAATTTTTATTTTTAAAAATTCATAAATTTTGTTAAAAATTTAAAAATAAAAATTTAGAATTTTAAAATCCAATAAAAAACTCATATACATAGATATAAATTTTTATTTTTTAATATATATTTATTTTTTTTTAGAAGGAAAAAATATAGACACTTATATAAATTTCAAAATTTTAAAAATAAAAAATTTTAAAAATTTCAAAAAATTTTTTTTTTAAAAAATAAAATAAATTTTTTAAATTTATCAAAAAATTTTTTTAAAATATTTGAATTGAATGAATAAATTCATTTATTATAAAAAAAATATAATATATAAAGGAAAAAATTAATTATTTTTTTTCTTTTTATATATTTAAAAAAATATTTTTAGATAAATGTTTTTTTGTTTATGAAAATTTTATTTTATTTGAATGATCTGTTTTTTGATAATTAATCAAAAAAAATTGTTAATTCATTAAAAAAAAAAAAAATATAAAATAAAATAAAAAAAAAAAAAAATTAGACATTCATTAAAAATTAAAAATTTA
>CAHIKZ030001405.1:187500-212500 GCA_903632075.3 Acanthosepion pharaonis
GTTTTTACAAATCAATTTCTGGCGGCAGAGAGAAGGTTTTTAATCCTATACAGACCGATTTCAAAAATCTTCAAATGATTGTTGAATCGGCTGTATGAATAATTTTAAACTAATTTTTTTATACGACTTCATTAACAGGTTATATTCTCAACTAATGTTCAGCAATAGCCGACTCCATATTTATGGGGGAAGATAACAACATTAACAAATATTTTAAATATCTTACCAAGTTTTATTTTGGAAGGTACATGGTTGATTCTAGTTCCCAAAATAAAGGTTATTAAATTTTATATATATATATATATATATATATATATATATATATATATAAATGAGCTATAAAACAGCGAAATAGTTCATGTCTGTTTTTGACAATATATATATATATATATATATATATATATATATATATATATATATAAATATTTAAATTTAAATTGTTAGAATATACAGAAACGTAATATTGCAAGGAATAGATAAAAATTATTATATAAAGGCATTTATGAAAAAAAAAAAATAAGAGATGATAAACTTACAGAACAGATAACTGGTTTCGTTCCCAAGCTCAATTGGGGTCGACTGGGAACAATTTAACAATTATTGAAAAAAAATATATTTTTATGAAAATTTACCTACATACATTTTATAAAAACATTAAATAAAATGTAATGATTAATTTTATGAGGGGGAAAAATCAAAGAAGGAATTTAAACAGAGCAAAAAAAAAAAAAAATGTGATATATATATATATTTAAAAAAAAATGATCCCACCGCAACACAGAATTTCAAATTTGTAACATTGTAAATTTAGTTATAAGAATTAAAAATAAAATTAGAGTTAATTTTTCAAATTTTTTTTCAATTTTTTTCTAATGAATAAATATGCGATGGAATCATAATTTTTTAAAAAAATTAATTATAACATTTTGCTGAACCTTTTAATATCAGATTTCGAGCACTGTTTTTGAAAAAAAAAATAAAAAAAAAAATTGTTTTTGATAACAAATTTTACTATTATATATATATATATATATATATATATATATATATATATATATATATATATATATATATATTCTTTCAACAATACGGAATATACATTTTGTTCTTAATTTCGGTCGACTATATTTTAACTTAGTATTTCGTTATTTTGCATTCCATA
Source organism: Acanthosepion pharaonis (assembly GCA_903632075.3). Classification (NCBI taxonomy): domain Eukaryota; kingdom Metazoa; phylum Mollusca; class Cephalopoda; order Sepiida; family Sepiidae; genus Acanthosepion; species Acanthosepion pharaonis. The sequence goes on from CAHIKZ030001405.1 coordinate 188,663, forward strand.
GTGCAAATTTATTTAATCATAACTATATAATTTTTAAAATTATCAAATGCGGTAAAAGATTTCGGCATCCGATAAGGGTGTGTGTGATAGGAATGAGAAACGGAGATCTCAAGGAATGTTATCGGAAGAAAAGGATAGCAAGTTGGTTATAAAAAGAAATTATCATTTCCTCCGTGAGTTATTTGCAAGAACCAAACAAAAAGAATGTAGGTATTTCGGAATGAGGGATCATGGGATTGTGTTTGTTTGATATTATCACCCACGAAAGGTGTCGCTCCAATTGCTTCAATTGTTTTATTGGGATTTCTTGCAGCTATAACTTTGATAAGACAGAGGGATGGAATTGTTTTTGCATTTTTTTATGTATCCGCTTATCCTTTTATCTAGTTTCTTGTTCAAAGTAAATCTATTAATTTTTATAAAAATGTTTAAAAATGAAATAAATGGAATTTTTATTTATCAATAGTGAAGCTTGATGATATGATTATGTTTAAGTTAGCTCCTCTTTAATTCCCAAATTCTTCAAATTAGGGTCATTCTCAAATACTAAAAAAACATGTTGGAAACTTCATCCTCTTTCTCTTTTTCTTATAATATTTCAACAAACACTACTTTGTAAAGGTCATTAAAAGATAATATATATTTCCATAGGTATTAATATGGGAAGACGCTATGAACATTAAAACATACACGTACGTACGAACATCTGAACCAAAATACGAACATTCATCAAAGAACAAAAACAGATAAAACATTCAAACACAATGTTAATGTCTATGTGTATTATATTAAAATTGTTTTGTTCAAATATATTTCTTAATATTATATATATATATATATATATATATATATATATATATATATATATATATATATATATATATATATATATATAAAAATATTCTTTTATAAATACACACATACATATGCAAATGGTGCATACACATACATGTATATTTTTTGAATAAAAATTCCAAGAGGATAGAATAAAGGTAGACCTCTATGTCCAGGACAGAGTAAGGATATAATAAAAAGGCTTAAACACTAATATTTCATATTCATAATTTATTCCATTGGAATCGTAAATACGATCCAATTCATCAGACCTACAAATTAAAAAAAAAAAACAGAAAAAACAAATGATTTTGAATAAAAATAGAATTTAGAGAATCATTTCCATCTGAATATATTGCTTTTACCTTTATTAGTTGAGTTTTCCTTGATATAATTCCAATTAAACTGCTTTTATTCAACCAATTCAGATGGATTGTGAATTATACTATATAAAAATATATATATATATATATATATATATATATATATATATATATATATATATATAAACATTCTTTTTTGTTTGTCTATTTTACATCTTCAGTTGGACTTAACTATTGAGTCCGACAATTTTATGAAAATAGTTGGATTTATAATATTCTACCAGGAGTTACATTGTTTCTAATAAAACAACAAGTAAATACAATACAATCATAAAAAAACAATTATATTATTATTATAATGTTTATACTATTATAATATATTCAAATAAACACACACATAATCTCAATATAAATATATGTAGTTTATTAAACGGTAACATTAAAAATTATCCAATTCAATATTGTTAAATATAACAGACAAGGAATGTATATTATGTTTTTTCATCTTATTCAATAATTTTATAATGGTTTTAGTTTCAAGAGAAAAAAAAATCTGTCCGATATTTGGATATTTCGTTATTGGTCGTAAATGTAAATTTATTTAACAATATCAAAATCATCATATATAGTGGTTACATAAATTACAATAGTATGTCATATTTGAATATATATATATATATATAATATTGCAATGTTCATATATAAATTTATGATAATATATATATATGATAAATATATATGAAAGTTTAGATCGACGATCAATATAATAAAGAAATATCCAGTATTTGGACAGTTGTTTTTATTTTTATATCACTGTTTTAAAAACTAATATATAATTATATATATATAAATTAAAAATTTCTCATGATAAAAAATACACACATTATATATATATATATATATATATATATATATATATATATATATATATATATATATATATATAGTTTATGAAAAAAACTAGGTAATCCGTATGGGTAAACCTAAGGAGGATAAAATCCAGAGCTCAATGTAAATCCAGAGCAAATAATTTAAACAGATCACTTTAAGGTTCCATGTAATAAATTATTTCACCACAGCCCTTTTAAAAGGACTGCGGATCATCAGACTTTAGTCCCAAACAAAAAATGAAAAGAAAATTTACACATTTTTGACGGGCCGTATTAAAGATATGTAAATTAACAAAGTGAGGAAGTGAGGGGGGAGAGAGAAGACATGAGTGAGTTAGCAGATATTGACACATTTAAACGGTTAACTTAACGGAAGTTATATATTGATATCGAAGGGGTAGAGAAGAAAACTCATAGAGAGAGAAGGAAGTTAAGACAAAAAGAAGAGAAGGTCATGGGTTTTCTTTAAAAAAAACAGAAGAGAAGATGTCACTAATTTTATATTTGTAAAATATATATAAACAGACGCTGTTGTTTTATATATATATATATCGGGGTTTTTTATATTTGGGCCTTGAACTCGTATGCTTTATTTAGTTGATGATTTTTTGTGGGTTAACGTATGCTGGATGATTATTTGGTTCTTTTCTTGGTTCTTTCTTTTTTATAAGCAAATATAAGAAACCCAACATCAATTGGAACTCCAATTAACAATTCCGAGCCATTCATTATTCATTACACCAGCTGCATATCCAAGCTTACAGCACCTGGTAATCATAAGCAATCTAGGTACTGAACAGGCTTGATGTTTCTTAACTTTGGTGACTGTATGGGAATTGGTGCTTTAATGTGATGTGGCCATAAGCATTACACAAAAAGAAACAACATAAAAAAAAAACTCAACTAGATATTGCTCCTTGCTCAGTCAAGAACAAAACATATAAATATATTAAATATATGCACAAAAACCAATAAAAGGGAGAAGTAAAAAAGAGAAAAATATACATGAGAATCAACAATATAATTTATAGACTGAAGTATATATATATATATATATATATATATATAGGGAGAGAGAGTGAGAGAGGCACATTCAGGAATCGGTGAGTCGCGTTCGAATTTTAGTCGAGTTCATTACATTCTCTTATGTGCTAACACCCTTGGGAATCAATCTCTTCTTCCCCACACCCAGCTATGAGTTAATAGCACAACAGATTCGGTTCTATAGACGTATGTGGCGAAAGGTCTAGGAGAAGGAAAACTCTAAATTCAAAACCTGCGCTGGGTTGTTTGTGGCGTATTATGCGCCAGTTGTCTGTATTCGCCTCTTCGAAAAATGTGGTTGGTTCTTCTGCACAGGCCTTCACCACGATAATCAAATATGTGCGAGGAGTCTCGCTGCTGATCCTTAGACGTCGAAAAAAACGACGAGAGGGTTGAGTATATATATATAATAAAATCGGTCGAGAACTGTGAGAAGACAAGCGCAAATTTGTAAACAGTCACTATTACTGCTGATAATGCAATACTCTCCAAATTGAATTGAGTTCTCTAGGTCACTGATGTGTTTATGAAAAAATAAATACGTAAAAGTTCGCCTTTCTATGTGCTGAACGTCGATAGCCTAGGGGTTAGAATCCCTGACTTATCCCAAATCAGTCAGGTTTCGGTCCCGACTTGAAGCGATCGGATGTCTAGCCTCAACAAAACAGTCGGTCTGTGGCTGACTATATATATATATTTTATAACATAGACTAAGACAATTATTCTAATACATTTTTTGTTTATATGTTATTTTTATAGATACAAATATTTAAGTAAATGCTCTGTTTATAATAAACAGTATTAACTACATTTAACGGCCTGAATGTCCGAGAAATATCGTATGTGTCCTCCAACAGGAATCGAACCTGTATCCTACACCAAACCTTCATTTGGCCGGACGTGCTATATTATTTACCCATAGGGGAATCATCTGGTTAGCAAAATCAAATCATAAAAATAACGAATAAACAGAAAATATATTAAAATAATTGTCGCACTTGGTTCATTTATATAACATACGTTGTCATTTGTTTACATTAAGTTACGCCCTGAGCAGATATAATCGTTCGAGAAAAATTATGTGAAATTTGTAGTTTAAAAATAGTTATTCGACCTTGCTAACCAGACGCTTCCTCTGTAGCTAAATAGTATAGCACGTTAGACCAAGGAAGAACAGTGACCCGATGAATTCCAGTCCCTGGCACACCTTCCGACTAGAGAAATAAGACCACTGCCACGAGCGTTTAAGGTTGTCTCGATAGGGTCTCAGAGGGTGAGTATATGACCTGATCAAGTGGTTTTCGTTTGTTTTTGGTCACCTTTAACGAATCTTTGATAGAGAGGTACCGCTGGTTTGTCTCCCTCGATAGTAAGGTTGGAGTTTCTTTTAGACTTAGAACTCTTTGTTTATGGAACGGACTCTCAAGGTCGTGTGATCGAAGTTTGAGCTTGATCGCGTCAATTTCCATGTTGCTGTTACAGTGTAGACATGACCGCTTCGCTAGCAGTGTGCACTAAGGTGGAAAGCGGAACAAAGAGAAAATACTGAAAATTCCGTGGATGGAGCGTGTAAGCAAGAAGGACATTCCAAAGAAAATGACAACGTAAAAAACACTTCTACTCAGAATCAGGAAAAAAAAGCAGCTGAAATTCTTTGGTCATCTTATGAGGAAGGAGGGTTTTCAAAACGTAACCCTCACGGGATATATTGTGGGTAAGATAGGGGAAGGCAGCGAGCTACTTACCTGACGAGATTGTTACGAATGAATGATGAAATGGGGGAGACTTAGCAAAAAGAGAAAAATCTAGAGAGTCATGATCACCTATGCCCTGAAGGGACGCGACACAAAAGACGAATAGAAGATGAAAATGAGGGCATGCATTAGAATAACTGGACAGTTAAAAAGAGATCACCAAGCCTAAAATATAAACCTAATATGCAGGAGATGGAGTGTGCAGAGGATAGGCAGGTCTTCCTTCATTGCTTTGTGCAGTCACAGAGTAATCAAGCAACATAGGAAATATCGACTTTTCTGGTGTTATATTTTACTTATGTATCCAATGATCTCTATGATCTCATAATCCAGAAAAAGGAGTGTTGCGTATTACGTGGACTAAATAGGTCTGTGAATATGTCTTCTCAGCGTTTCTGACATTTTCCTAGAAGAATTCATTGATTTATTATCTCGATCATTTTTTGATAAAAGATTATATGTGAAATTTGCCATAAGCTCCAAGAAATACATGAAATATAAGATCAGGGTTGGTTGATTTAATCACTTCAGGCTACTTTCTTTATTATCGAGATATTCGATTCTTCTTAATCATATTTGAGTCTCGAAGCTTTTAATTGGTCCACGGATAGATAAGACTTAATCGTTTATATTTGATAGTAGATGTTTTTACTTTGTCCGAAGACAGGTGTCAATTGATCATTTATATATGTAGTTTATTATTTATTCTATAGGCATTTATTTAGCTAAAGGGCAGGTAAAAATTGATAGTTTATGTTTGATAATAGATACATTTACTTCGTTCGAGGACAGGTGTGAATTGGTCATTTATACTGGTGTCGATAAACATTTACATGTTACAGGTAGTCGTTTATTTTTTATTCTATAGGCATTTATTTAGTTAAAGGACAGATAAGAATTAATAGTTTGATTCTAGATGCATTTACTTGGTTCAAGGACATATTTCAGGTGAGGTAGTTACTGGAGTCATTAAAAATTTACTTGCTTCGGGGACACATAAGAATTGGTTGTTTATATTTGACTATATACATTTACTTGATTCTGGGAAAGGTAGATATTTGTCATTTATATTGGAGTCAGTAAACATCTACTTAGTTTGGAGATAGATGTATTTTGGCTTTTTTATATTTGAGTCTCTAAATATTTATTTACTTCTGCGGTAAGTAAATTTTGATCATTGTTATTTGATTCACTGTGTCCGGCTATAGGTTACATTTACTTACGTGCTAATACGTTTAATCCTCTTCTCCTCCTCCCCAGCTATGAATAAATAGTAGGATAGAATGGGTTTTATAGCCTTGGATGGCATCTGGTCTACCGCAGAAAGAAATAGCAACCTACTGAGGGAAAAATATGCCTTTCGATACGTGATCACCTAAGCGTGTATCACGCATGGCAAATAACTAACTGATGTTCGGGGATAGGTTAATATTATACCATTGTATTTGACTCCTTTAGAGTACTAGTCATTAATGTTTAAGTCTATAAGTATTTAATTGGTCCGGGAATAGGTGAAGATTGTTTTTTTTATATTTGATTCTATAAGGTGGTTGGAATGTCGAACTGAACCCTTTATTTCGCTCACTGGGGTAGACTGTTCTTGTTCCACGTGCCATGTCTAATGGGTGTCAGTTATCAGTTATCTCCTATAAATTCCCCTCTCAAAGTTCTCCACCGCCTTAACCAGGTATTGAACTCAAACTCTTTTGGGTCCTGTCACTGAATCTAACACCTTTATCCATTGTACCATGTGTATTTATATTTGAGCCTACAAGCATTTACTTAGGCGATATACAGTGGATAAAGACGTTGTCACTTTCACTTTAGCGTCAATACCGTTGGCAAATATATGAATCAATGTTTTCTCTCCCCAGCTATGGGTAAAATAGCAGGACAACTAGGGTTAGCAGCCAGTCTAGGAGAAAGAAAATCTTATTTCAAATCTGCTTATAGGGGGTTGGGCTCCGTAAGGTTATCTTTCCCAAGACACACCACCGTTGCTTGAGCTGCAGTATATGTGGCGTCTCTATATGAGGAAACCCCAAATATAAAATTTTTAAATGGATTCCTGATCATGAAATATTAGGGGTTTTGTTTTAATATATTTTTTAGCCTACAAGCATTTACTTAGGCGATAAATAAATATTGATCGTTTTATATCTGAGTCGAGGATAGATATTTATATTTGGAATTATTTTTTTTTTTAAAATTTACTTTTAAAATAAATAAATATTGATCGTTTTATATCTGAGTCGAGGATATATATTTATATTTGGAATTACACCTATTTACTTAGGGGTAAATAAATATTGATCGTTTTATATCTGAGTCGAGGATATATATTTATATTTGGAATTACACCTATTTACTTAGGGGTAAATAAATATTGATCGTTTTATATCTGAGTCGAGGATATATATTTATATTTGGAATTACACCTATTTACTTAGGTAAAATAAATATTGATCGTTTTATATCTGAGTCGAGGATATATATTTATATTTGGAATTACAATTTTATTTACTTATATGGGTAAATAAATATTGATTTTTTTATATCTGAGTCGAGGATATATATTTATATTTGAATTACACCTATTTACTTACGGGGTAAATGAATATTGGTCATATATATTTGAGCCGAGATTAATCATTTATATTTCAATTTACACGCATTTGCTTAGCGGATCAGAAAATATTGGCCGTTTGAATTTTCATTGGGGATATGTAAAAATTGCTCGTTGTTATTTGAATCTACAAGCACTGATTAGGAAATCAAATCAAATCAATTGTCTAAAACTTCGTCGTTGCTCATTATGTTTGGTCCATAGTATTTTGAGCCTCATTTCACGAAATATATATATATATATATATATATATATATATATATATATATATATATATATAGATAAAAAAGTATAACTGAAACATTAGCACTAATGAATTTACTACTCATTATTTGGACGTCTGCCATAAATTGATACTGAGTGGATGTGTCAAAGTTGAAGAATCCCTTAAGTAAGCTGAATGTAATTAATTCCTTTCTTGGAATTATTTTAACTATGATATAACCTTTTTTTTTCATTTATGCCGTCAATGAAACGCGAATACGCGCAAGCGATGTGCGAAGTCGATTTAAATACAATCATATTAACGTAATACTTTGTTTGCATCGATGGAGTTATCTTTGCACGATTTTGCGCATGCGTAAACGTCGACACGACACCTGTCTGCCATTTTTTTTTCTTTTCTTCATTACACACACCTAGATAACCAATCCACCCAGTGCCTTATGGGTACTCTATCATTTTTTGATATCTATCAGATTAACGATGTTTTTCAAGCCGACAATTCTTTCTGGCTGTTTTTGTGTTAGCTTGGTGGGATGGATTCATATCTACTTCGCTTCATTTACAGTCACAGTGTTATATGCTGATTTCTTTACCACTGTTTCATTACTGCCCACCCGAGCTGCTCACCGAAAGACGTACTGAATGACAATATTTATGGTAATAGTAGCCGTTTCATTATTTAGCATCCATTGACCGAGCAGCCTTTGTTACACGAGTTACGCTTTTCTTCAGTCCCTGGTGATCGAGATGGGATCAAAGTGTAGTAACTGTTCTCCTCATCTGTAATGCGTATGATCATATTAGCCATTTCCTCATAAGAAAACCTTTTGTATCCATTGATCGAGAAGCCAGTGTTATACGAGTTAAACTTTTCTCTTACCATCGGATTGAGATCAAAGTGTAGTAACTGTTCTTCTCATTTCTAATAGAAATGTTAATCTTTGCCGTTTCCTTATAAAGAAACATTCGACATTCATTGACCGAGCAGCCAGTGCTACTTAAGTTACACATTTCTTTACTCCCTGGCCATCGAGCTGAGATCAAAGTGTATCTTCAGTTTTCTTTATATTTAACGCTAATGGTAGTATTAAACGTTTTCTTTATAAGGAAACATTCAGCATTCATTGACCGAGCAGCCAGTTCTACTTGAGTTACACTTTTCTCCACTCCTTGGCTATGAAACTAAGATCAAAGGGTAGTATCTGTTTTCTACATGTCCAATGGAAATGGTACTCTTAGCCGTTTCCTTTTAAGGAAACATTCGTCATCCATTTACCACGCAACCAGTGCTACAGTTGGTTGGAATTTATAAAATAATTCTGTTACAACAATTTGAAGAGAACTCGTTTTTTTCAAGTTCAGTATTAATGGGAGTTTCCTTCCTAAACTTTTTTTGAAACTGGTATAAAAATTAAATGTCTTTCTTTTCGAAATTGCGAGTGTTGATTGGTAAATGAAATCTCCAATCCTTTCAAACTATTTTTAAACCAGATGGTAACGGTAATATTAACAATTTCCTTATAAGGAAACATTCGGTATTCATTAACCAAGTAGCCAGTGCTACTCGTTACGCTTTTCTTCACTCCCTGACAATCGGGCTGGGATCAAAATGTAGTATCTGTTCTCCTTATCTCTAACAGTAACGGTAATATTAGCATTTTCCTTATAAGGAAACATTCAGCATTCATTAATTTTTAGTTAAAATTTCAACCATTATTCTATTAAAACAATTTTCCAGGAAAATAGATTTCTCAAATCCACTGTTATCACTCTTTCCAGTATTGACGGCAGTTTCCTTCCTAACCTTTTGTTTGAAGTCGTGTGGAACGTCAACATCTTTATTATGCCATTAATTTCTCTTCAAGTTCACCATGTGCTATCCATTTTATCTGTTGCTGCTGTTGGCAGTCTTCAAGAGATGTGGTTTCTGTTGTTTGGTACAGTTCTTCGTTTTTGATTCTGTAACGCCAGTCTACGAGGTTTGAAGTAAGGTTATCCTCTCCAAAACCTAGAGTTTTTATTAACCCAAAGGCATTTTAAATCACGGACCTTAGAAAACATTTGTCTACATTTGACAGTTTAGATATTTCTGAACAGGTTAGGCGTCACGCATGACATCCATGTGGAAGTCTCGATTCCACGAGGCTATTTCTTAGGTTAATCTTTTGGTTTTGTAGTAATCTGCAATGTCTGGCAAAACTATCGCTGCCTTTTCTGAAGTCTAAGTTTTAACTAGTACTTTGTAGACATCATTGAAAGAGTAGCTTGCTTTCTGAGATCCTTTGATTAACTTATGAGAATAAGAGTTTGGGATAAAAATAAGGAACCCTTTTTTTATCCCACTATGTCTCTCTCTGTATATATATATATATATATATATATATATATATATATATATATATATATATATATTGCGGGTGTAACAATAAAATTGTGCAAACCGTGCAATAGCAAAATTGTTCAATTGTTAGATTAAGCTTTGCACTGTTGTATCTTAGAAATGATTAAAGATATCTTACTGGAATTCTCCGAAGTTTTTATAACACTATTGGACTCTACTTTGAACAATAAGAATGTATTTAGCTTTAAGTTGAAATAATGATCCCTTTTGCTGTTGGGACCTCCTGATCCATTTTTCTTTCTACTGTTCCCTCTTTTTTTTAAAACTTATTCACTATTCTCTTGATGGTTCTTGAATGGACTTAGAAGATAGAAGCCAGAGTACGAATGTTGGCACCATTACTGAAAGTCTGAATGATCTTTTTCCTCTCACCATTGCTCAGTTGGGAAAACGGTAGGACTGACACAAAATGAGTTTAACCTGTTCTTTTCTAGCTGAATAACTCAAAAGGTTTTTCAGTGATTCTTACAAGAGATGGTGTAAAGATGGCTAAACAACTCATCTGAAAACCTAAAAAAAAATTAGTTTAGTGGCTTTTTTAGATATTAAACATTTTGTGGGATAGAGAATTACGCTATTTCACGATTTGACAATTTTGCTGTTACAACCAATATATATACATATTTATTTGTCTATCTCTTAATATTAGATTTGTGCATATCGATCTATCTATCTATCTATCTATCTATCAATGCTAGCTCAATTACGACTGAGTAGTGAGTTTGATCCTCATTGAGTGCTCCATACTCCGTCCTTGTGACAAGTCAAAGCTGTAAATTTACACGGTGTTTATAAAGTTTCTTTACAAGTTAAAAAATATTACCAAAGCAAATGGACAGACAAATATGTGAAAATTGTTACAAAATGATGAGTAAATATTAAATTTTTTAAAACTAATTTAATACCCCTCAACATGGGTGTTATTAGTTGCACGAAGCCCATCAAGATTTTCCTCGATTTCTTGTCATATTCCTGAAGCATAGCCTCATCAATGATGGCAATGGCAAATGTGATTTTTTTGATTGAGATCCTTTGAAAAAGTTTCTTAAAATACACGACATCTTTAACATGACCCATATAGAAAGAAGTTCTGTATTTCATTGAGTCTGTGTATCCGATTATGTTTCAATAAATATGACCCACATTGTACATTTTCTTGAGGTTTAGAAATTTTAGGGGTTCATTTAGTAAAATTCCCCTTTCATCAAGAGGATATCTGAAATATACAAAAATGGTGTCCATAAAGTTCATTTACAATTAAAACATATTACAAAAAGAAAAATGAACAGGCAAATATGTGGAATTGTTAGAAAAATGAGGAGTAAATAATGAAGTTTTTTTTAACTAAAAATCCATGATTAATGAAATACCATTATTTTTAGTTGAATTAAAATGAAGATGGGAGACAATTTGTTGTCAAATTTTTAAAACAAGGTTCAAAGAAATCATCAATGATGAAAATGGCATCAGTGATGTAAAAATGTTTTGAGATCAATGATGTCCTGTATCTTTGTTCGATATCTTTAACATAGTTCCATAGAAGGAATTTTTTAGGAGTGATATCTGGTGAACGAGGAGGTCAAAGTGAGAATTAGACCATCCTATCCAATCAGATATTACAGATTTTATATATTAATATATTTTGTGGATGGGAATTATATATTTGAAAATAGCATGATTAGAAAAACATCTGGAAATGTTAGATGTTCATTTAACTGTATCTCTTTCATCAACAGGATGCCTGAAATACACAAATGCAATGTGATTAAAAACTTTGATAACTACTGAGTACATAGAACAAACCTGATTAATATATCTCATCAATTGCCTTTGTAATATATCGTTTAACTTGTAAAGACACTTGATGGACACCCTATATCTCTATCGCAATAATAATAATAATAATAATAATAATCTACTCTTTCGTCGGAATTTCAGGGATGAGGAGTTATTATTAATTATACTGTTTACACGCAGACGTTTCGACCATTGTACTTTTCGACCTTCGTCAGGTATCTGTTGATCGGGGTAAATGACACGCTGCGCGTTCATATTATCAAATTAACGTATTTAAATTGACATGAGCAGGAAAGACTAAATTGAATCCAATGACAGGTCAGCTGCCAGGAGCGTTTATTTCACTAAATTTTAGATGAATTTTACTTTCCAGAGTATTTACATGCATTTCGATGTCTACCATTCGTCCATGTTTAGAATATTGGTGCCACATATGGTCCGGGGATCCTGCTATCTATCGAGAAAGAAGAATCCGGAATATTATTGACCCTGATATAATATCTGATTTATGATGTTTTTTTCCCACCGGCGTATGAAAACAAGATTTCCATTTTCTATAAATAAAGAAAAGGGTAATTGATTTTAGGATGAGCTCTTCGCTAAGGGGTTTAGAACATAATTATTTCTTTATTCTTCCTCCCTACTAAAAACAACAAATTATACATATGGAAACTAGTTAACATTTTCATAGAGACAATGAGGTATTATGGTGAATGTAGTAAGGAAGGCAAGTAAGAATGTGTTGTTTTGGTGTTTCGAATATTGCTTATACGTTTGGGTTAGTGTTTGTGGCTAGCTAAGTTTAATATTATGACCGAAGGAAGACCGTCCTTTTCTCCAATCGCCATTTTTGGCCTTGTGCCACATTTTCTGTATTAATATAGAAATAAATATCGCTCTTTTATTACGGCACATAACTAGAATATTTTTCGAGGTAAAACAATTTACGGTTGAGCTTTGGCTAGATATAACCGTAAATTCTAAACAAAAGTTATTTTTTTTGAAATACTTCACTTGTGGAACTCAACTAAATGTTTCGGATCCAAGATTTCCAGCCAACTTTAACCTGCAAAAATTTAAATGCAATGTCATTATTATCTCAGTAATAATAACAAAAACACTTGGTCCAGTACATTATTGAAAATCTCCGCGTTTAAAGCGAGGAAATTTTGTGAATAAAATTTCAAAGTTCAGGGACGGGGATTAGCTCCGAATATATGCTTTTGGGCAGAGTTAGTTATTGAAACAGGCAGTATGATATTATCTTTTGTTTTAAATTATTCTAAGTTTAAATATCATCTGTCGAATAAAATCGAGAAGAGAATTAACATTATTTGAACCTTGTTTTTAACGAATTTTCTGGCTGCTCTCCGAACACGTCAATGTTTTTTTCTTAATAAATGCAACTTTGTGCGAAAACATGCCTTTGGACATAAATTTAACACGACAATGTTTTTTTTTCTAATAAATGCAATTTTATTTATGACATATTTACTTAAATTTGCCTGGAATCTTTAAAACACGTCAATTTTTTTTACTTAATAAATGCAACTTATGCGCAAATTTTTTTTAAAATAAAATTTTTTTCTAACACGACAATGTTTTTTTTCCTTAAACTTTATGTGACAGACTAACAATCATGTATTTATAATATAATACGATAATGTTTTTTTCTTCAAGTTAAACATCATTCGTTATTTAAAAAATGAATATAGTCATAATATTTTTGATTTTTAATTTTAAATCCATTCTTCTTATTTTCAAAAACCCCATTCATGATAACCATGTTAATAATAACACTCTATCTTGAGTAGATCTTGAGCCTTGTATTTTTTAAATTTACTATAAAAAATGTGTAATTCAAATAATATTATGCTAATTTTAATGTATATAGGTGTTTTGAATATTTACATTTTCAGCCATTATGAAAAAATGATAAATTTTTAAGTTTATTTAAAAAAATGCCGATAAATTTTTTTTATTAAAATTATATTTTAGGTAAATTATTCTTAAATTTTTTAAGAAAAAACGTCGCTGATTTCGGAACAGATTTTGCATTTTTATTTACACTCGAAAGCCGAATTTAAATTTTAGAGAGTTACAGACGAGATTTCTTGGAGGATAAAGAATTTAAATGAATTCTCTTCAGAGAAAATCACGCTGGGTTGAGTTTTACGACTGCTTTAGCATTTGACACACCAGAATGGTATCAAAATTCATTTTTGTTATTAATTATACTTACTTTTTTGAAAATATTAAATTATATCAAATAAAAAACATATATATATATATATATATATATATATATATATATATATATGTATGTGTGTGTGTGTGTGTGTGTAATGTGAAAATATATAGAAAATAGGAAAGAACCCTGTTAGGTAAATAATCCAAAGTTCTTTAGTATTTTTTGTTATTTATTTTTAAAAATAGTGCTCGATACAAAAGTAGAGCATAAATATAATTATTGATTTAAAATATGATTCCAAAATGGTTACGATGTTTAATGAGTTATATATATATATATATATATATATATAAAATATATAAATAAATTTAAAAAAAAACATTATATATTTAAGGTATTATTATAAAAATTTAATTTCACCAAAATTCCGTTATAAAGATTTTCGGATAATAATTTTAAAAACAACAATGAAAATGAAAAAAGACAAGTTTTTGACGAATATATAGATAATCAATTTGAAGAAAGAGCTATATTTAAAGAAAAACAGACCATTTTAATTTACCATTATAACAATTTATTTCAATAAAAGATTTTATCCTTTTATTTAAATCAAATCGGTTTATAGTTTTTTTAATTTAATGAGTATATATATATATATATATATATATATATATATATATATTTATAAAAAATTAAGAAATATATATATATATATATACAATGAAATTAAAGGTAACCCGGATTTGATTTAAAACATTGTGTCAAAACCGGAGAAGAAGTGGAATTTATTTCCGGGTTTGAAGAAATTATATTATATTCGTTATAAAGTAAACCAAATTTGGGCAAAAGAAAATTTCTTATCAGGGTTAAACTGTATATATATTTATATATATATATATATATATATATATATATATTGAAATATATATATATATATATATATATATATATATATTTTGAAATTATATATATATATATATATATATATATAAATTCTTGAAATTAACCTTGTTCCAACGATATAAATTTTTGATTAAATTTTGTGAACATTCCTATAATTATTGAACAATATGAAAATGTAAACATTAAAAAAAAAATACCAAAAAATTGGAATTCTCCTAAACCATATTAGTACTATAAAACACATAGTCTTAAAAATTAAAAATTAAAACTCATTCCTGTAATTATTGAACAATAACGTTCATGCCACATTGACAAAAAAACCTACCAGTACAATGGAATTCTATTATTATATATATTTTATAAAAACACATAATTTTAAAATTTAAAATTCAAACTCAGCGTTGCGACCGCAGTTCAAAAACCAATAACACATTTAAAATATAGCATTTTTTCGGATTATATCTATATTTTCGTTGTCCTCTTATTACTGAGAAGTAAAAAACAAGACAAAATCTATTTCCATACCTGATGATGTCTGTATGAACAGACGAAAGCTTGTAAAAAAAAAAAAAAAGACCTTATACAACTGGAATTTATAAACAGGGATCATATCATTCATATACAGGTTCGGGGTTAGTGTATCTTATTAAAATTGTTTATGAAGATGTATTCTCGCCATTTAAATCATTAACTTCTATATTTGTTTTTGTATGAATGATTCATGAATATATAATATATATATATATATATATATATATATATATATATATATATATGTTATAGTTGATGATGAATAAATTGGAAATATATATATATAAAAAGTAAAAAAAATGTGAGAAAAAAAAAATATAAGTAAAAAATAACAGGTAAATGTTTATTTTTTAAAAATCAATAGGTTAGATTAAAATAAACGACCATGTTTTTCAAACTGAGACATGGTCTTTTCGGTCCTATACTTTTTAAATGAAATGACTTTAACACTTTATAGTGTTTTTTACTGCTGTTAGTATATAATAGATAAATTTTGTGCGACCTCGTTATAAATATGACCGTGACTTCATCTAGAACAAAATAAACGTCCAGCTTTAAAAAGAATACCAGGATTTGCTTATTTAATATCATATTTAATTGTAAAAAACATTACCAGTCTGTGTATTTTTATAAATAGGATATTTTGAGATAAAATATATATTTTAAATATACTTTTTTGAATTTAAGAACAATACTAGACTGGCGTCGAGATGAAAATCCAATTTACAGTTTATTTTTTTAGATTTAATATTAAGTTTTTGGAAAAAACAGTTTTTCTTCGCAATTTTTTGAACTTGTAGAACTTCATGAAAAGCTCCATGCTTTCCAGCAAATAATTGCAAAATTTTAAATGCAAATTTTTATATATATATACTGTCCAAAAATTTTTATATTCTTAGTGGGTTAACTGATTTGCAATTCTTTTCTGATTTAATATATATATATATATATATATATATATATATATATATATATATATATATATATAATATATATATATATATGTAAAGTTAATATCAAATATTAAAAAATTTTAAAACAGCCAACCCTATTTTGCAAGTTTGAAGTTAAAAAATGAAATATATATATATATATATATATATATATATATCATGTGTGTATGTTTAAAAATGTGTTGTGTGTGTGTGTGTAAATGTGTGTTGTTAAAAAATTTGTGTATGAAAAGTATATAAATATAAATAAATATATATATGTATAATTATTTATATATTATATTTTTTTTTTTTATTAGAAATATAAATTAAAATTTAAAAAATAAATAAAATATAATAATAATTTTTACCTATCATAATATTTTAAAAAACCCCACCACACGTATATACATACATGTTAAAATATTAAAAGATAAAAATATATAATATGACATGTATACATTCACGAGACATTAACGAGACATAATATATTTAAAGACTTCCAATTTTTAAATTTCAAGAATACAAATGCGTAATATAGATATAACACCACCCGTATACATACATATGTCATATCCGAAATATATATACATATGTTTATATATATAGAGTTCCAACGGACGATAACGACCCCTTAATGTATATATGAAATCGACAAACATCGATGTTTGCGTTAGTTTATAATGACAAAACGACGAAGTTTTAACCACCATTCCCAATAACACCAATACACGCAATCTATATAAACCCAAATTTAAAAAAAAAATTAATCAGTTTGTCTGAAATAGCAATTCGTGAAACCCAGGGTCACAAACTCACATCTATCCAAAATATATATATATATATATATATATATATATATATATATATATATATGAAATATATTACCTGAATAGAACAATTTGAAAGAAAATAGACGATTTTAAAATCCATGCCAAATTCATTATAATTGAAGAATGAAGAAAAGTCCAGATCAGATAACATTAGAAAGATTTTAGAGTTCCATGAAAATAAGTGGATGTAAATTTAAAAAACGCACTATCCAGATAAATTATTAAACCAAAAATTTAACAATATAGATAGATAGTATTAATATATATAAACAACAAAAAAAACCTACCCATTTTTTACCCCCACACAAGACAGACATGCATTACGGAGGTGTTGAGGCCTATAATATATATTATACATACACCCACACGAATATACATTTTACACACATCATACTCACTCACTCCCTAATGAGCCAAATGATAACACACACCCACAGCAATATAATATACACGCTTACACACATCATACTCACTCACTCCCTAAGAACCAAAAACACACACACAAACAAACATTTAACAGAGACACATCCCTTTCCAGGAACCAATAAAACTGTCAAAATGACCAAGGGAATTCAGAGCAGCATGAATCCATCCAGCTCTTATCTTAAATAACAACTTAAAAGAGACTGTTTGACCAACACAAGGAATGACCAAAATTCATGTTAAAAAAAAAAAAAAAAAAAAAAAAAAAAATGAAAACTACAGACAAAAGTTCATTTTTTCCATCAAGACATTCATTTCTGTAGTTCACTGCTACTAGCAAGCAGAAAATATTTTTTCTCCTGATGATGGCCATATTGGCCGAAACTAGTCGAGGAATCTAAATGGTCCAAATAAAAAAAAAAAAAAAATATTAATATACAACCCAGTGTGTCTGAATTAAATAAATTTTATTTTTTTAATTTTTTTTATTCATATAATATATATATATATATATATATATATATATATATATATATATATATATATATATATATTATTGGATATTTAATTATAGATCAAAATTATTTCTTTTTTATAATAAAGTGAAAATGAGAAAAAAATTTTTAAAATATAAATATTAATTTGAAATCATTTAAAACAAAATTAGGACGAGGAAATGTTTTTCAAATGCATTAATAAATATAACATTTTTCATGATTATTGACAAATATATAGTTAAATATATATTTTGAATTCATTTGTATTTTGTTTTGTATAGTATATCAACCAAATGTTTTGTTCAATCCTTTAAGTTTTATACAATGATAATAAAATATATTTTTTATATAAAAAATGTGAGGAAGGAAATAAAACGAAAAAAAAATAGTAAAAAATTAAAAATCAATTGCAAATTTAGTGTGTTTGTTAAAAATAATAGAATTTAAAGAAGGTAGATATATAAATATATAATAAATAAATATATATAATACAATTTGAATTTACAGGAATGTTTAACCAGTAAAGAAAATATTATGAAAATGATCGATATAAAGGAAATTTATATTAAATAAAATATTATTTATATATTTATACCGATTTATGAAGTTACGAAAAATAATTTTCTGAAAAGGATTAAACAATATGAATAAAAGAGAAAATTATGAATGAAATATATATATATATATATAGATTTATAGATGTATAGAAGAAAAATAAATATATAGATTTAAAAAATATATATCATAGATTATATATTTTAAAATAGACATTTAATTTTAGTTTATATAAAATTTATGATATTCTTATATAAATAAAAGAGATTAGATAGCAAGATAAATTGAATTATAGAAAATAGATATTTTATTATAGATTGAAAGACAATAGATAGATTTTTAATAAATAATAGATAGATTTTTAAAGAAAAAGATTATAATAGAATTGTTATTCCAAAAGAGAGATAGATAGAAGAAAAAATAGAAAGATAGATTTTTTTTAGAAATTTTTCAAATAAATAAAAGATTTATATAGATAGAAAGATAAAAGATATAAAATATAGATATATATTTTTAATCTTATATTTATTATATTTTTTTATAATCCTAAATCAAAGATATAAATTTAAATTATTTATTTAAAAAAAAAATAAATTTTTTTATATATAGAATGAATATATATCTTTTAATTCAATTAAAAATAGTGATAAAGAAAGAAAAGAAAAAAAATTTATATAGTATATAAATAATATATTTATAAATAAATATATTAAGAATTTCAGGAAAATAAAAATAAAATAAAGATGGAAAAAAAAGTTAAAAATCTTTTATATATTTTGTATATAAAAAATTAAATAAAAAATTTTTATTTTTATATAAAAGAAAAAACAAATGGAACATGAAAAAAAGGAAAAAGAAAAAATATTTTTTTTTTTTAGAATATGAAAAAAAATAAATTTTCTTTAAATAAAATTTGAAATTAAAAAAAATAAATCAAATTATTTTATGCCAAAATGTGTTGAAAAAATATTTTGATCTATAAAAAAAAAAAAAAAAATTTATTTAAATTTGAAGAAAAAAAAAAATTTAAAAAAAAAAAAAAATAAAAAAAAATAAAATTTATAAAAAATTATTTATTTTATTTATTTTTTTGAAAAAAAAAATATAAAAAATAATGTTAAAAAAAAAGAAAAAAAAAAAAAATATACGATCACGTTAAAAATAAATTGGCTTTGAAATTGAAAAAAAGTTTTAAATGGAAAAAGAAAAAAAAAAAATTTTTAAAGAAATAAAATATGAATAAAGGATTTTGTTAAAATAAACCTAATATAAAAAAAAAAACGGTATCATAAATTTATATTAATGGACAATTTAAAAAAGAAAATAAAAAAAAAAAGTCTAAAAACAAAAAAAATTTAAATTTCTTAAATTCAAAATATTATTTTATAACAAGGCATGGAAAATGTTCAGATTTTAAACAAAACATGAAAATAAATTCCTTTAATAAATTAGATATAGCATTTCAAAAATCCGAATTTTTATAATTTTTTACACAGAATATATTTTGAAATTTAATCCATATAAAGATTCAAGGCAATAAAATATCATCAATCTTTTTACAAAATGATTTCTTAAATTTATATAATATATAGTTTATATATATATCGAAACGATATATAAAAAGATTTATGATTTTGTCCATCCATTTTTATTTATTCTAATGTGGGGGAATTTGTTTCGCTTTTTTATTTAAATTTTTCAACATTTCATTTCTTTTCAGGTTTTATGAATATTTGTCATTCAAAAAATTTGTATAAATTCAATTCAAAAAAATAAACAATAAAAAAAAAAAAAAAAAAAAAATTTTTTATCACGCATGCGTATTTGTGCGGGATTTAAATTTGCAAAATATTTCAAAACAAACACAACATCCAAACACAATAAATATATATATAATATATGATGAATAAACGTATATTGAGTATATAATATATAAAAAAAATTTTTTAAAAAAAAATGCATTTGGAAAATAAATAAAATATATATTTGATATATATAAATATATATATATATATATATAAACAATAAAATAAATATATATAGACGAACATAAAAAAATTTAGAAAGAAAGAATAAATCAAATGATTCTATGATATTCCAAAACAAAAATAAATGATGGAATTCGAAACGATAACATATATATTTTGATAATTATTTATTTATATAAAATTATATCTTATAGACCAAAAGTTTTTTTACAAGTTGCTTTAAATAAATGAAGTAACTTCTTTTATGTGCATTTGAGTTTGAGACCAAGAGACAACAAGCGGTTTTAATGATTTTTGATTATGTTGACAAAACTTTTTTATATAATAAAATTTCATTATAAATTATATAATCTTTTTTTTTAATTTATTTTGTGAAATAAAATATATGCATATTATCAAAAAAATATGAAAATAATAAAAATATTAATCGGAATAAATTGGTTGATTCACATATGAATCAGGCATTTTAAATAATTTTTTTTGAAATCTATTTAATATAGTATCCTATATATATTTTTTTATTCAAATATAATTTTTTTATTTTGCTGGAAAGATAGCCAGAATTACAATTTGCATTGATTTTAATCTCAAAGTGGATTTATGATAGATAGAGTTATATATATATATATTTATATATATATATATATGGATTTAATTATTGAAAACGAAAACGATTTAAAAAATTAGGAAATTTTTTATTTTTTTTTATGAAACAAAGGAGGGCAAAATTTGAACTTATAAAGCGATTTGATCTTACCGATAAATACAAAAACCTGAGCTGAGAAAAAAAAAATATTGAAGAATTTGGAATAATATTGTTTTAAGGAATCAATTCAAATTTTACATGATTTTAAAAATAAAAATATAACTTTTGATGGAACATTTTTAATAATTTTTAATTTTTAAAAAAAAAGTTCATAATATTTATATTTTAGTTTGATCAATCATTTTTCCAAAAAAATACCCATTCCCAAAAAGAAAACCCAATTAATAACATATTTAAATAGGTTTATTGATAGGAACACAAAAATATGAAAAGGAATTTAAAATAAACAGTTATATATATGAATATAATTACACGAAAATAAAAATTTTTCTGTTTTTTGTATTTCTCGAACATATAAATATAATATTATAAAAGAATCTATAAAAAGTGAAAATTTGTTCATTGATATGCATTTCTTTTATTTGTTTTTTTTTTATCATCAATGGAATAGATAGGCAATGAGGAAATATTTAAAAAAACATTGATTTTATTTAGTTTTTTATGTAAATAAAAAATGAAAATAGGAAAGAATAAATATCTAAAAATTACCATGATATAATAGCTATAAAATTACAGACATAAAAGAAAAGAAATTAAACAAATTTAAAAAATTAAAAAAAACAATTCCCAGAAACGGGATAAATGATTTTGAAACATATATTCAGGCTGGAAATGAAAATTTGATTAGAGGTTTATATCCAAAAATTTTACTAGTCCATTTTTTTTTTTAAAAAATTATAAAATGGCTTTTGCATAAAACTTTAAATTTTGGAACGTTAAATAATATAATCAATATATATATATATATATATATATATATATATATAACAGGGTGTAACACAAAATTGTCCAAATCGATGTAACAGCATAATTGTCCATCCCAAAAAAAATGTTTAATATCTAAAAAACCAAAAAACTAATTGAGTTTTTTTTTTCCAGGTTTTCAGATAAGACGTTTAGCCATCTTGATACCATTTGTCGTAAGAATCACTGAAAAAACCCTTTGAGTTATTCAGCTAAAAAAGAAGAACAGGTTAAAATCGTTTTGTGTCAGCCCCACTGTCTTCCCAAATGAGCAATGGTGAGAGAAAAAAATCATTCAGGCCTTCAGTAATGGTACCAACATTCATACTCTGGCTTTCCATCTTAAAAGTCCATTCAAGAACCACCAAGAGAACGGTGAATAAGTTAAAAAAAAGAGGCAGCATATAGAGCAAAACTGGATCAGGTCACAACAGCAAGAGGATCATCATTACAACTAAAGCTAAAGAGATCAATTAGAAAAGATCCAACTCAATCCATAAGACGTTTGGCACGTGAGAGAGGAGTTTCAGCTATGACAGTCCAAAGAGCAGTGAAAAAGACTTGAAAATGAAATCGTACGTGAAAAACATGTGAGGCAACTTGTTACTCCAGGACAGAAAGTTAAAAGGTTAGAGAGGGCGAAGATCATCTTGAATAAGTTGGAAAATAATTGGAATAAAATATATATATATATATATATATATATATATATATATATATATATATATATATGAATTTTATTTCAATCCTTCATGAGCTTCAGATCCTTAGCTATGATTAATTAATGATGAACATGTCATTTTCGTTTATGATCGATTTCATCACGATTCTTCTGTTAAGCTTGGAGAGTAATTATACATTCTTTATTGCTCAAAGTAGAGTCCAATAGTGTTAAAAAAAACCTCGGAGAATTCCAGTAAGATATCTTTAATCATTTCTAAGATACAATGGTTCAAAGCTTAATCTAACAATTGGACAATTTAAAAAATTTTGACAATTTTGTTATATTTATATATATATATATATATAATATATATATATTATTTAATTTTAATTATTAAATATATACGCGTATGGCCTTTTTTTATTTTTTTTGAGAAATATTTATATATTTCAACCTAAAAAAATAAACTTATAAAATATATTGAAAAGCATGATGGGATATGATGCCTTAAATATATAAATTTGAAGAGAAACAATGGATTTTTGGGATTTGAAAATTTAATTATTATAATGATAACATGAATGTTATGGGGTGGAGGAGACAATAAACAATGTGGGGAAATGGAATACGAAATCTTTTGGGGACATTTGAGAAAAGTTGAAAATAAAGTGAGCTACGGAAAAATTTTTTAAATATTTTTTATATAAAAAGGGAAAATAAAAAAATGTTTAGATGAATATGAAAAACAATAAGAAAAAAAAAATATTGATCATTCTGATCATTCATGATTGAAAAAAAATGGGATCATTTTTTTGATTTTAAAAGCATAAAAATAAAATAAATTATTCTTCTTTTTT